>UESW01003841.1:622917-903342 GCA_900491605.1 Calamus simplicifolius | reverse complement strand
CCACCAGGGTTTGTCAAAATCAACTTCGATGGGAGTGTCCGTGGCAGAGCTGCTGGTTCTGCGTTTATCATCCATGGGCCTCAGGATGATATGCTGGCTGCGGGTGGCTTTGGCACCCTTGATTCATCTGTCCCTATGATAGAACTTTATGCAGCATTGGCAGGTATTTCTTACGCCTCTCAGCATTTCCATGCTCACCGTCTCGTTATCGAGGGTGATTCAATGACGGTTATTCGATGGCTGAGAAAGGAGAATATTTTCGACGGCCCCAGTATTCCTATTCTCAGGGACACATGGTCTATCTTGCAGAGAGTTGGTTCTGTCCAGATTCGATATATCTACCGCGAAGACAACTCGACGGCCGACTGGGTGGCAGCTTCTGTGGCTCAGCACGCTGGTGGTTGGATTTGGCGGCTGGATGACCCCTGCCCCTCTGTCTTACAGCAAATTTTGTATTATGATCTATCTGGAATAATTCATACTAGACTAGTATGATTATCCGCTTGTACCAAAAAAAAAAAAAAAATTGATTGTCCATAAGAGGATGAAGAATGCGTTGCTGTTCAATTATCCCCTAACAAATAATTATTTTAGTGAATATCTATGCAAGGAATTATTGAACATGTCTACAATTTAGTGAAATATATATATATGTGTGCGTGCATGCATATCTATTAGGACCACAACTTAAAGCCCAATGCTACTGATTCAAGCTATTTGATGTGATATGTCGTCTTCAAAGTAGTTGTAAACTGAGAGGCTTTCGGTCACTTGGTACTCCTAATAAGACTTGGTTACGAGTGGTTTGAAACCTACTTCTATGGGACAATTAGTAACCCAAATAGGATTATTATAATGATCTTAAATCACTAGTGATTCTTATGTCAAGGTGATCTGATTTTTAGTAATCACTATATTTGATATGATATGTGCCACTGTTTAAAAATCTTTGATGATCTAAAATCGCAATATTTGATATTATTGACCTGTGTTGATTTTGATGATCACAAAATAATTAAGATACTAATATATTTATTATAGAGACAAAGATCATTGCAGATCATTAAATATAGCACATCAAAAAGATGTTTCAATGAGTTGCTTAGTTATTCGGCCGAACCATCTTGAATACTCAGTGCTATGGCCGAACCTTGTTGAAATCCAACGAATTGAAATCAACTTCCAGCTAATCGGATTTGTTGCTCACTCCATTTGGCCAAACTACATTTAAATCTAGCTAACTGGACTAGCATTCAGCTAGCTAAGGTTCCCCGTAGACTTCTCTTGGCCAAACTCCATTTCAATCTAGCTAACTGGACTGGCATCCAGTTAACTAAGATTTCCTGCAGTACTTCTCTGACCAAACTCATGTTGGATTTAGTTAACTGGAGCTCATTGCCAATTAACTAAGGATTGCTGAAACGTTTCTCTGGCCGAATGTTTTGCTAAATCAGCTAACTGAAATTTTTATCCAGTTAACTGAAAATTGCTGAAATTCTTTCCTGGCCGAACTGCTCTTACATTTAGCTAACTGGAATTTCATCCAGCTAGCTAGCCCCCTGCAGCTTTTCTCCTGACAGAATAGATCTTCAATCTAGCTAACTGGATTTACATCCAGCTAGCTAAGGCTTCCTGAGATATTTCTTCTGGCCGAATGACTTGTGAATTTAGCTAGCTAGATTTACATCGAGCTAGCTAAGGCTTCTTGAGATATTTCTCCTGGCCGAATGACTTGTGAATTTAGCTAACTGGAGTCCAACTCCAGTCAACTAGATTGGTATGAAAGTTTCTCCTGGCCGTACTCATATTAAAACTAGTTAACTTGATCCTTCATCCAGCTAACTAAGAATTTCTGCCACTTCTCCCTAACCGAATGCTATGTTGTTCTAGTTAACTGGATGTCCAGTTAACTAAGAATGGTTTCCTTTTCTCTATGGCCAAACTCCCTTCTGATCTATCTAACTAGAATTTAGTTCCAGTCAACTGGGGAGTTATTTCTACTTCACCTGGGCGAGCTTCACTCTATCTTAGCTAACTGGATTCTATTTCCAGTCAGCTGGAGTCTACCTCATTGAAATAATGTCAGAGCTCTCTCTCTATTTTTGGTGACTGTCAATCCATTCAATGCTTCGAAAAATCTCTTCAACGGTTATTTTTTTACTTCTATTTTTTCTTTCCATTAATTCCGTTTCAGTCTAATGGATAGTTCTGCAGATCAAACACTTTAAATAGCTGTGTGAGGATCAAATCCACATGCCAAAATAAATATCAAACTATCAATATGATCGCAGCCATAGCCAATCCATCAATGATAAATACCAAACTACCCATGTGATCGCAGTCATAACTAAATCATTCACATATCTACAACTACATCCAAACCATCCATATGACCTTAGTCACATCCAAACCATTCATGTGACCATAGCCACATTCAAATTATCCATATAACCATAGCCATTTATCATCATATACTCAATGTAACTACAGCCATACTATCCATCAATGCATTATTATGCAAGATGTTACTAGGTGGGTCATTCTCTCCTATACGTAATATGCCATCTTGACCCTCTTGCCACCGAGTAAAGTATCATTAGACAAGTTGTTCCCTTAGCACGCAAGCATTACTAAGCAGTACTGCTGATACATACTGACAAACCGCATGCTAATAATCTATATGTAACAACCTAACCTGACAATATATCTTCCACCAGATTGGCCTTCATAATAGTAACCAGCGCAATAAACTCATCCATGTCATCCACCATGGCTTTGTTCTATTTGGCTTCACATAACTCTTAAGCCCTTCCTTGGTACCGCTAGTCTAGGCGAGATAGGGATTCAATCCCCACTCTCAGAACTAGTACTAAGTATCAATAATACCCTTTAGGCATATTATATCCCTCAACTAAGCCATGCCATACCACATCCATCATAACTCCACAAATCATACTCAAATCTCAAATCAAATTCAAAGTCATTCGTAACAAATAACATGCCGCCATATATAAGCAAATCAATGCTAATCCACAAATGCTCAATATAAAGCATGCTGAGAAAATCAATAATAAAATTTAATGTATGCATGCATATAAGATATCAAAACATATTCATGCATACAAGATATCAAAAGATATTGTATAATAGTAAGTATAAAAATATATTGCATAATAGTAGGTATAAAATTCTACCTCATATCGCTATCCCAAATAATACTGAAGCTAGATAATAGCAAATGATTACCTATAATTCAGAAAAATAATTAATTAATTCACTAAAATTTATAATTAAAAATTATCATTTTGTCCCTCTAACCTAAAATTCTAAAATAACTATTTTATCCTTATAATTCAAAGACTGCTAATTTTATCTAAGATTTATTTATTTCCTATTTTAGTGCATTTTATCAACTTGACTATATTTATAAAAATGCCCTACTTATCTTTAATCATTATTCAATTAAAATATTACTAACATATTTAGATTTACTGCTAATATTATGGTTCAGATAGCAAGATTAGATTGATCAAATCAGTTTTAAAATAAATAAGTTTTCTTAATTAAATCAAATGATTTTATTTTTATTCAACAGATGATTTTTGAAATGAAATATAATCGATTACTTACCAACTCTACATCTGAATTAAATAATCATGCTCAAAAAATTATTAATGATTTTATCACCATATGAAAATCTAAATTCATTGAATTAAATAACCATGCTCAAGGAAATCATTGATGGAACCATAAATGATTCATCTAAATTACTTGCACCATGAGATGGGTTAATCGGCCTTGATCCAATGGGTTACTCGTTCACTGGTAGCCAACCTAATAGAAGGCCGTCGTAGCCTGCCTCGCCGGTAGCCCAAACCCATTCCCAAAACCCATCACCCATCCAACCAAATAAAAAAGAAGGGGGAGAAAGACTTTATGCATCACTTTCGATACAACAATCCTACATGAGCTATACTATTCCTCTTTATTGATCCACATGAATCTTATATGGCTTAACGCGATAGAACAGAATAGCAGGGACCATAATTACAAATTTGCAAGTGATACGATATCCCTGATGGGATGGAATAGGATGGTTTGCCTTTCAAAAAAAATATTATGATACTTTAATTGTAAAATTATGACACCCTTATTACAAAATAATGACACCTTAATTATAAAATATTAAGGTAAAGTTTTATGACATCTCAAGAAGATTTATGGTATCGGTCAAAAAAAAAATTACAATACCTTAGTTGTAAAATTATGACACCGTAGTTATAAAATTATGACACCCATTCAGAAAGCTCAAAAAAATTTATGACACTCCAATTGTAAAATTACGACACCATAATTATATAATTACGATACCTATTTAGAAAACGTTAAGGCAAAGCTTTACGATATTGCAGCAAAAAAAATTACAATACCCTAGTTGTAAAATTATGATATCATAATTATAAAATTACAGCACCCATTTAGAAAGCCAAAAAAAATTATGACACCCCAGTTATAAAATTACGACATCGTAGTTATAAAATTACGACACTCATTCACAGAATGTTGAGGCAAAAAGCTTTACGACATCGTAATCAAAAAAATTTATGACATCGTAATTATAAAATTACAATACCATAGTTATAAAATTATAACATTTCTAAAGATCTTTGATATAGGCTAAAAAAATATTGTAATACTCTAGTTATAAAATTATGGTACTATAGTTATAAAATTATACACCTATTCAGAAAACGTTAAAGAAAGCTCTACGATATCGCGATAAAAAATATATATAACATCCTAGTTGTAAAATTATAACACCGTAATTATAAAATTACGACATCCCTAAAATATTTTTTATATAAGCCAAAAAAATATGATGATACTCCAATTATAAAATTATGATACCCTAATTAAAAACCTACGACATTCATTCAGAAAATATAAGCAAAAATTAAAAAATATATATAAAATTATGGCACCATAGTTATAAAATTACGATATCTATTCAAAAATGTTAAAGCAAAGCTCTACGATATCACGATAAAAAAATTATGGCATTCTAGTTGTAAAATTACAATACCATAATTATAAAATTACATCCCTAAAAGATTTTTTATAAAGCTGAAAAAATATTACAACACTCTAGATATAAAATTACGATACCCTAATTAGAAACCTACAACATTATTCATTCAGAAAATTATTTTATTATTTTATTTTATTTTATCATATAAAGTTATGTAACATATGTATATGGATCAATAAAAAGGATTGCATACACATGGATCAATAAAAAAAAACAGTGCAGCCCCTAGGGTTTGGCACCAGAGGCAGTGTGCAAAGTCTTTTTCAAGAAGGGGAAGGATTTATCGAGTGGATGATCGAGGCTAGAGAGAAATAGCATCGACAAAGGGCAATGGTCGCGCGGCCATAGTGACGAAGAGAGGGAAGCAATGGCGCACGACAATGAAAAAATGGAGGCGATCGACAAGAGGGTCACCGTCAAGAGGGGAGGAGGAGATCTGCAAGGTGGTCGATAGCAGCGGTGGGGAAATAAGAGGCCGTGGAGGGCAAGATCAGGCAGAAAATGGAGATTGGCTAGGAGGTCACGGTGGAGAGAAAGAGGCTGGAGGCTGCAGCAGTGCTCAGCAATGGAGGCAGTGATGAGGAAGACAAGCAAGGAGATGGCGATGATTTCTCAAGCTTCAATGATGTAGAGGAAGAACAAGAGATGGTACTTGGGTAGCCATGGTTGGAGGAGGAAAAAGGAGGAGAGAGGTAGCAAAGGATGTTGAGAATTTGAAAAAGGGAAGAAAATATGAAGATAAAGATAAGAACCGAGAGAGATAAAGATAAGGATAAAAACCGAGGCTTGAACACAATTGAATCGTTGTCCTCAAACATTATTTGCACTCTCTGGAATGCTTTTTGAACAACCACAAATATGTTTGTAGGATTTAACAAGCCTTGATCAAGGGTGCATAAAAGCATTCATGAACCCTTCATCGTAGGCAATATATATTGATTTTCTGAAATGTATTTTTAAAAATAAGCATTGTGGTCTGGGATGTGTCGATTCATCAGAGCACCACAATGCTTCGTAAATTTTTTTTTCATTGTGAGAATCATCGTGAGAGAGTCTGCGACTCTCACCCGAGACATGCACACTTAGTTTAATGTGAACAAAACCCAACAATCCCCCACGTGATCACATTGGACTAAGTACAATCCAGAATAGACTAAAGAAGCGTTAATACAGTTTGGTATCTTTTAATTTGAACTTAACCTTAGTGAAAGCATCATAAAGTCTTAACGAGATCGCCGGTAGCATGGGAGCTTTGAACCGTTATCCATTGTGTCAAGACCAATGACACTCCACACACACTCCTTAGAGTTCTTTACCTACACCACTCGCTCAGCACAATTTATGGCCATGTGCTTATCTTGTTTCATGAATCTTTTCATGAGAGAAACTCTAACTCTCACTTAAGATAGCACTATCTCAAGGATCACATATGTAAAATTATTTTAGTATCTATGTTAGAACAGATACTTGTCCACATGACCGAATTTCATTAAGAGTTTAAAAGATCAACCCTTCAACTTGTAACAGTCAGCACTATATACTAAGTGCAGCCACAATCCACTTATCAATGACTTGTAATTACCCATTGAACATATGACTAGTCATTTTCTAGTATTATGTTAGGTTGCCATCTTTGGTGGACTATTACTCAAGGAGTTTTAGACCCATCCCTCTGGAAGTCATCTTCACTAAATCTCTTATAAGAGGTTTAGTAAGTGGATCAGATAGATTATAGCTTGATCACACAAAAGTAAAAGAAATTATTTCATCCTTGATTAGTTTCCTCATATACTCATGTCTTAGACTAATGTATCTAGACTTCCCATTGTACACTTTGTTGTACGCTCTAACTAAAGTGGCTTGGCTATACAATGTATTGATATAGTTAAAATATTCTCACAAGCCAATGGGAGTTTCAATAGAAGCTATTCACTAAGTGCAGCTATAATCCACTTATCAATGACTTATTGTTATCCATTAAACCTAAGACTAGTCAAATCCTAGTATTATTTAGGTTGCCATCACTGGTGGACTATTACTCAAGGAGTTTTAGACCAATCCCTCTAGAAGTCATCTTTATTAAATCTCTTGTAAGAGGTTTAGTAAGTGGATCAGATATATTATAGCTTGATCGCACAAAAGTGAGAAATTATTCCATCCTTGATTAATTTCCTCACATACTCATATCTTAGACTAATGTGTCTAGACTTTTCATTGTATACTTCATCGTACGCTCTGTCTAAAGTGGCTTGGCTATCACAATGTATCGATATAGTTAAAATATTCTTACAAGCCAATGGGATATTCAATAGAAGCTATACACTAGTTGCAGCTACAATCCACTTATCAATGACTTGTTATCCATTGAACCTAAGACTAGTCATTTCTTAGTATTAGGTTAGGTTTCCATCATTGATGGGCTATTACTCAAAGAGTTTTAGACCCATCCCTCTGAAACTCGTCTTCACTAAATCTCTTGTAAGAGGTTTAGTAAGTGGATCATATAGATTATAGCTTGATCGCGCAAAAGTGAGAGAAATTATTCTATCCTTGATTAATTTTCTCACATACTTATGTCTTAGATTAATGTGTCTAGACTTTTCATTGTACACTTCACTATACACTCTGACTAAAGTGGCATGGCTATCACAATGTATTGATATAGTTAAAATATTTTCACAAGCCAATAAAATTTTCAATAGAAGATCCCTTAACTACTCAACCTCATGTCCTACTGAAGCTAGAGCCACAAACTCTGACTCTATTATTAAATGTGTAATGCAAGTTTAATTCTTGGGTTTTTTAAGATATTGCATCGCCCGCTAGTGTAAACACTCAACCAGAAGTAGTTTTACTATCTTCCGTACTCGATATCCAACTTGCATCAGTATATCCTTCCAATATAGCAAAAAATTTAGAGTATTGTAGACCTAGCATTTTGGTTTTCAAAAGATAACCAAAGACTCTACCAATAGCCTTCCAATGCTCTACACTTGGATTGCTAGTAAACCTATTTAGCTTACTGACTGCAAATGCTATATCGGGTCTAGTGCATTGCATCAAATACATTAGACAATCAATAGCACTTGCATACTCAAGTTGAGCCATGGCTCGTCCACTATTCTTTTCAAGCTTAAGACTAGGATCGAACGGGGTGTTCACTTCTTTGAACTTCAAATGTTTGAACTTGTGTAACGCTTTCTCAACATAATGTGATTGACTAAGCTCAAAACCCCCACTATTTTGTTTCACTTTGATGCCCAAAATAGTGTCAACTTGTTCAAGATCTTTCATCTTGAAAGTAAATGATAGAAAACTCTTCATTTCATGTATGCCTTTCCTTTCATTGCTAATAATCAACATATCATCAACATCATTGCTAATGATGAACATATCATCAACATAAAGGCATACATATACCACAAAGTCACGATACACTTTAATATATAAACACTTGTCAGAAACATTGTGAACAAATCCATTTGAGAGAATGACAGAGTTAAACTTCTAATGCCATTATTTGGGCGTTTGTTTCAATCTGTACAATAATTTAACAAGCCTGGACACTTTATGTTCACTATCTGGTAGAACAAAACCCTTTAGTTGTTTCATGTAGACCTTCTCATCGAGATCACTATTTAGGAATATCGTTTTGGTATCCATTTGATAAACATAAAGGTTATGCAATCAAGTCAATGCAAATAATACTCTATTTGTTGTTATTTACAGGTGCATGATCAAAATAGTTAATTTCTTCTTTTTGTCAAAAATCTTTAGCTACTAGTCTAGCCTTGTAGGTGCTTAAAGTACCATCACTATGAAACTTCTTCTTAAACACCCATTTACAACCAATAAGCTTAGACCTTTTAGGTAAATTGGCAAGCTTCCAAGTGTGGTTTAACGTAATAGAATCCATCTCATCTTTAATAGGTTCTTTCCAAAAAGCAAAATCTCTTAAAGCAATTGCTTCCTTAAAAGTTTTAAGATCATCTTCAACTTAAAGAATAATAGGTACATTACGAATAAAATTCTCTCAACTTTCTTCTACCAAATAGAAAGAAATGAGTTGAAAATCTCTCTCTTTGGGTCCTAGGTCCTTACTTTTGGATTCTTTTACTTTTTCAAAATTCTGGTTGTTCTTCTTCAACAACCTTTGAAGTATTCTCCTTGCAAAAATTTTCATTTGTGAGACTTTGAGAATTCTTTCTGGAAGTGATCAAATTCTCAAAGAACTTCGCATCCCTAGATTTTATTATCATATTAGACTCCAAATTAAGGTGTCTATAGGTTTTGTTATTTATAGCATATCCAACAAAAGCGCATCTAATTCCACGAGAATCCAACTTGGTCCGTTTAGGATCGATATTTTTGCAATAAGCAAGACACCCCTACACTTTAAAATAGCCTATATTAGGCTTTCTGCCTTTCCATAACTCATATGGAGAGGTCTTATTCTTTTTAGTAGAAATTCTATTAAGAATATGATATGCAGATAATAATGCTTCACCCCATAAATTAAAAGGCAACTCAGCATGCAACAACATGGCATTTATCATCTCTATAAATGTTCTATGTTTTTGTTCTGCTAACCCATTTTGTTTGGATGTGCGTGGTGCAGAACACTCATGTATGATTCCATTTTATTCACAAATTACATTAAATTCACTAGAAAAATATTCTCCATCCCTATCACTTCTAAAAATTTTAATATTTCTACCTAATTGATTTTCAACTTCTGCTTTATAAACTTTTAAAGCATGAAAAGCCTCATCTTTGTGCTTAAGTAAATGTATGCATGTATATCTGAGTAATCATCAATAAAAGTAATGAATTATCTATTACCACCTCTAGTTAACATGCCATTTAACTCATAAATATCACTATGCACAAGTTCTAGCAAATTAGTATTTCTCTCAAAACTATGAAATGGCTTCTTAGTCATCTTTGATTTAATACAAATTTTACATTTATTAAACTTATCAACATTGTAAGAAATCATGCCACATTTAATTAATCTTTTCATAGTGCGAATACCAATATGTGCTAATCTACTATTATTATTATCAATAATACAAAGCTTGACCATTCCATCAGTAGAATAGCCTTTTCCAACAAAAACACCATTGCGGGATAGTATAAGTTTTTCGACTCAAATACACTTTTAATTTCTGATTTGCCAAATGAATCCCTACTAACAAGATTTCTATTCATATCCGACACATACAACACATTGATCAAAGTGACCTTCTTGCCAAACGTGAAGTGAAGATCCACGCTTCCTTTCCCAAGCACCTTAAATCGGCCTTATTGCCTATTTGAATTTCTTGTCCATTGGTGATATCTACATAAGTCTTGAAAAGTGACTTATCGTAGAAAACATAGATGGTAGCACAAGTATCATACCACCAACTGAGAACCTTGCCTCTGACCACTATGACTTCGCTCACAATGGCGATGATCTCATCGTCTACTTCGGTTGCATTTGCCTTATTGGTTTGCCCATTTCAGAGCCTGCAATCACGAGCAAAGTGCCCATGTTTGCTACATACAAAGCAACTCACATTGAGCTTGTTTTTGTTGGATTTCTTGAACTTATTTTGATCCCTTTTAGGACCAAGTTTGTTCTCTTTCGTTTTCTTGAACTTCTTAGGATTGCTCACAGCATTTGCCTTCAAAGTATCAAAACCTACTTTCTCAATCTTTTCACGCACCCTCGATTCCTTCTTGATTCGAAGGTATTTTTGCAATTATTCCAAGGAATATAATCCTTGGAGTTATGAAGAAGTTTCTTTCTGAATATATTCCAAGATGATAGCAACTTTGCAATAATTGCACCTACTTGGAAAGGTTCAGAAACCTCTATCTTCACCGCCATCAATTTGTTGACAATAATTTGCAACTCATGCACTTGTGCAATAATTGATTTCTCATCATTCATCTTGAAATCTAAGTATTTAGAGATGAAAAATTTTTTAGTGCCTTTTTTTCAGTCTTATACTTGAATTCAAGCGCATTCCAAGTCTTCCATGGAGATTGAGTGTTGGTGTAGAGGTCTTAGAGACGATCCAACAATGTGTTGAGAATGTGGCCATGGCACATGAGTTTATCTTCACGCCTCTTTTTTGTTTCGGCCTTGAATTCATCAGAGTCCTCGATGGTTGGCTTGAGAATAGATGCCAAATCTGGATCCAACACATAGAAGATCTTCAATGCTGTGAGTAAGAACTTGAGTTTGTTTTTCTATTATGTGAAATTGGTGCCATCAAAATGATCCAATTTTACGAGATCTTGGTTCATGAGTTTGATGGTGGACACGATAGTCTAGGTCTCCATTCAAAAACCGTTTAAGATTGTTGAGAATTTGAAAAAGAGAAGAAAAGATAAAGATAAGAATAAGAACCAAGAGAGATGAAAATAAGAATAAGAACCGAGGCTTGAACACGATTAAATCGTTGTCCTCAAACGTTATTTGCGCTCTCTGGAATGCTTTTTGAGCCAACCACAAATACGTTTGCAAGATTTAACAAGTCTTGATTAAGGATGTATAAAAGCATTCATGAACTCTTTATCATAGGCAATATATATAGATTTTTTGGAATATGTTTTTAAAAATGAGTGTTGTGGTCTAAGACGCGTCGATTCATCGGAGCACCGCGACGCTTCGTCAAAAGAAAAAAAAATTGTTGTGAGAATCATCGTAAGAGAGTTTCGTAAGAGAGTTTGCTCTCACCCGAAACACGCACATTTAGTTTAATGTGAATAAAATCAAACAAAGAATAAGAAGCAGGGAGAGAGAGAGAGGACACCGGAGGAGGGAAGAGGATGAAGTCGGCAGTGGAGATCAACGACTGTCGCGGCGTCTTGAGCGACGATTGACCATGACGATGAAATGAGATCCAGCAAAGGACTAGAGAAGAAGCCATGGAACTCCACGGTGGCAGCATGCTTAAGAGAGAAAAGGAGATCAGCGGCCTGGTGTCATTGTAGGGAAATTTCGTATGTTATATATGAATCAAATTCATATAACATGCAGCGGAAGATAAAAATAAATATAAAATTTAATTCCCAAAGCCCAAGATCCTCAAGGAACAGATTCAGTTAACAAGAAATAACACATGATTTAATAATAGATCATACATGTGTTCTTTATTGGGGATGAAGCCCAATAAATCCGGTAAACGATTTACCACTAGCCGTCCACGTGTCCGGCCTCTAATGGTGATCCACACAAAGATCTTTGGATGATGTCCTCTCAGGATTGGATGATATCCTTCTTGCGAGGGGTGCACTACAGTAAATTTCAATTTTAACGATGCTTTTATATTATTTACCAACACTTTTTTAGCGTCGGGATACGGTTTTTCGACGCTTTTAAAAGCGTTGTTAGGTAGAGGGTGGAAAAGAAATTTGCCGACGCTTTGAAAAGCGTCGGTAAAACTGCCGACGCTTTAAAAAGCGTCGGCAATGTTCCCCACCCCCAAAACACAACACCCCCCATCCCCCCCCCCCCCCCCCCTCCCGCCCACGAAAACCCAACGCAACTGCCCAGCATGAACATTATATTTTTATTCTCTGTGCTTTCTCAACTGTACAATCCATCCTTTTGGTATAGAACTTACGAAAATATCATTTATGGGCAGACTATTTGCTATATTTGACTAAGCTAATTGATAATTCATGCAATAAAAATATAAATTCAAAACCAGATTATTTATTTCCTACTCTTCTATGTTCTTCCTTTATCTTCCTTGCCCCTTGTAAATTTATTGGACCCCTACAAAAGCATTTCTGAACACAATGGCCAGCTGAAAGCACAGACTAAAGACTCATGGAAGAGGAGTCTTACTCTTGGGCACAAAGTAGACAGCTTGCCACCATCAAGAATATTTCCTCGGTGGCAACTCGTTAACATATTATTTTTTTTACGTAAGGAGATATTCTTTGAAAATTTATCAAAAAAAGATTTTAATGAATCAGCAAAAGTAAAAGAGTTGTCAACTGCATAGAAACAAAAATTGGAGCATGCCCATGCAAATAATGTTCATGCTCTCCATCATATATTTCAAAGCGTCAATTACCAGTGTTTTAAAAAGTTATTCATGCAACAGCAACAAAAGAAGCTTAGATTATTTTAGCTACATCTTATCAGGGTGCAGATAGAATTAAAAAGGTACAAATATTAAAGAGATAGTTTGAACTTTTTCAGCAAGAGCAAAATGAGAGCATTGCTGGTTACTTTATAAGAATTTAGAAGTGCATTGTTGATTATTTATGAGAGTTCAGAAGTTTATTAATAACATGAAAGCCAATGGAGAAGATATCTAAGATGAAAGGAACATAAAGAAAATTCTTTGAACCTTGATTAAGCAGTTTGAATATGTGGTGATTGCTATTGAGAAAATAAGAGATATCAAATCCATAACGATTGATGAGTTATAAGGTTTATAAGAGGCACATGAGCAACGTCTAAATAAAAAGCAGTAGTTGCAGCTGAGCAAGCATTAACAGCTCAAATAAATTTGAAGCAAGAAGAAAAGTCATTAAATAAGGAAGAATCAAATCAGAAAGGTCAGAGATATAAAGGTAGAAGAGGATGGAATAAATCCAATCAAAATAATACGGACATGAAACTCAGAACAAAAATAAATCTAATATGCAGTGGCACAAGTGTAAAAAAGTATATGCATTAGCAGTTTGAATGCAAATCTCATATTCAGTGCCACAACTATAAAAAGTATGGTTACTACAGTTATGAATGTCATGCCAGCAGATCTGATAATCAAAAGAATCATGCTAAAATTGTTGAAATGTATACAAGGTGAAGTAATCATTTGGGTGGTAAGAAAAATATATGCTCCGATTTGGATGAGTCTTGTTGCACCACTGTGAAACTTGGAGATAATACAAAGTTACAAAGTCATGGAAAAGGAAAGAATGGTATCGTATTAAAAGATAACCTAGGTTTTGAGTGTCCATATCAAGGCTGAGTCATTGGATTCTAGATCTACAACCAATAGAATGAAATATTGGTTCACAAGTTATTTAAGACAAATATTCCCAATTTTCAAAGGAAGATGGAGTTGAAAGTGTTTCCACCTAAGATCAGTAGAGCTCCAGTGGAAATATCTATGTGGATGATAAATTTCATAAGAGTCATAGTATCACAAAAACCACCATGTGATGGAAGGACCTGTACAAATTTACTCTAAGGAGCTGCAACAGTTGCATGTGCACAGACCATGATGAAAATAAATATTGGAAATCAAGGTTCATGCCAGTTGCTAGAAGTCTTTGTTTATAAAGATACAACACTGAGTTCAGCACATGACTCAACAGCCATAAACCATCAAGATGTGTAAATTAGACATGAGACTTGGTAATTAGCCCTAAAAAGTTTGTGGGGTAAATGGACTGCCTGTGAAATATAACCTTCAATAAATAGATGGCAATGTTTAAAAGGGAAAAAAACCCACAAATTCACAAGCATACCTATCTCAACTTGTTTAGATCCAGTGATAATGTAACCCTCCACACCACGAACAATATCCCTTTGGAAATGCTGAAAAGATATGATTGAAGCATTTTCAAAAAATTTACAAAAAAAATCAAGGACAAACTTTCACAGAAAAGAACTGCAATGAAACAAATCAACAGAAAATAAAAGGATGCTAACCTTGGCAGCACGGGTTGATATGTAAAGCTTTTCTAACTTTCGATGTTGCTGAAGTTCTGCCTCATCCGTGATTACACTATCAGAACTTCCATATCCACCAGCACCAAATTGCTTGAGAACTGCCTGTAACCATAGCAGTCAAAATGACCTTGCTGTTACTCAGAATCCTGACTATGAACCAATAGAGATTCTCTCTATGAAAATTCTAACAGAACATATATATGCATGATTTGATATATGGCTTATTAATTGGAGAACCAAATGACAAACATGCTAAACTGTGCCTTAGCTGTGGCATTCTTAATTTATTATGTTCAGCGAAAAATGTCCAAATAGCCATGGTTCAAGCCACTCGTCTACGCACTTTGACGCTGCTCATCTTAGGAAAAGTAATTAATGCAAGAAAAAGATCTTTATGCAATATGCGCAGATTGAGGAGAACATGTTATTGAGGTTGCTTTGGCACAAATCCATGATGGCACAAACCCAACTTGACTTGCTCATGAGTGAGAAAAAAAAAATCAATGGTGGAAATTCTAAATATGGGTTTGACATGGTGGTGATCGAGAGCACTAGCTTCGACAGCACACGGGCCAACAGTTTCAAGATGATCTTTAGTCCAGGTGTTCACTGAGATAACAAGCCCAAATGGTAGGCCACCATTAGAGACAGTGGTGGTGGAACTAACTCCAACATGATAACTCATCGTGGAAAAGCATAGGAGTCATTGTCTTGAAGGGAACAGCAACGATTACATCATTACTGAACAGAGTACCATCTAAACAGCAGGTTTCTTTAGAATCGGTTTATTTCCTTTTCAGAATCCCCTTGATTAGAGCCTACAAATATGCGAATACATAGAACAACTTTAGTTTGAAAAGGTCCAGTAATTGCGTTCCAAGCAATTAGATCAAGAATCAAAATATGATTTTCTTTCTTAGACAATATGTAATACTACTTTCCTGAGAGCAACAATCGAGCACATGAGGCAAACAAAGCTGGATGAAGCAAAAGGACAAGGCAAATCGACGGAAAGGAGAGGAGCATCCACCTGCAGTGGAACAAGATTTAGGGATCACCACAATTGAGATATCCCTTGGTGGACTAAATCATGGAATACAGTCTGACATGAATGTTAGTGAAACTGTAGATTTCTTCAGAGGAACAGAGGATTGTACTAATAATATATGTTTTAAAAGAACAAAGTGATAAAAAAAGAGGGGAAGCAAAGAGCATTGAATGTGCTTCAGAAAAGCAGATCTCAATAACATTGCAATTGGCTGCTTGCTGAAAGACTTTGTACGTTATATTGAACCATCTATGGTTACCAAGTAATGCAAGGTGATGTCATAATTGGGTGCTAAAGCTGAGATTTTCCTTCTCATTTTCCTATAATATTTATCTTTTTGTTTATATAACACAGTCAAAAGGATCCTTATTGTGAGCTTGATAACTGCTCAGGTGGCTGATGATTCAACGTTATAAGACGACACCATCCACCTATTCCAACACAGCCATCACAATGAAGTCTACAATGTGAAGTCTACAATAAAATCTTGTATACTCAATAATAAGAGTGATGCATCCAGAATTCATTTCCCAACACCCAACTCCTAAATGACCACACAAGCAAATAAGCAGCAAACGGTCAACATTCACTAAGACAAATTTTGGAGTATAATAAATAGATCAGAATATACTTTAACCAGGAACATACAAATTTTCAGCCTTAGTGCACTGTTCCATAACACTGGCACCTATCAAGTATACTCACTCAATCCTCTGATTTCAAGGATTTTCTCCCAAAAATCATGAATTAAGCCCCTTTATGATGAGAAGATCAAGAGTTTCTAAAAATTTGAAAGCTAGCACAGAAATCAGTAAAGATTTTGTCATCTTCACTCAAAGGGTCTAATTAACATCTAACTCTCATGACCACAGACGGTCTGGAGCACAGATGAGAAGATACCTAGATAATTAATTAGGAAGAACAGAAAATATAAAAAGTAATTAGTTGTGAATTTAACAATCTCCTCAACAGCTAGTGTTGGACCACAAGCTTGGTAAAGTTCTATGATGAATTAGTGATGAAGCTTCAATGGACAAATACTGATATAGTAAATTGTCCATGAATGCAAGAAAACAATGTAAAGCAAACAAGCATATACTGTATAATCAACATAAAAGTTGTTGTTAAAAAGGAGCAACCAGCAGAGAGTGATAATTCAAATTCACCTACACAAGAAGCATTGATTGAAAAAAGAAACTTAATCAAGTACACTATCATATGACACTCAGATGCTAAAAGCAATGCAAGTGCATTGTTCATGGAAATAAAACAAAGAAACTTGAAACTTGACTCTAACAAGAACGAACCAGGCAACTTCATCTCATCTAAAGGCAAGCAAGAAGAGTATGGTTGTCCAACCATGCATGGGTCATGGGATTAACTGGGCATGTTCCATGAAAAAGTTTAGGGCCTAGCCAGATGCACAAATACGAAGGTAAATGATAAGGTATGCAAAATTGGCTTCCAAGAATAGAAAATGCAAATTCATGAGTTATGGAGGACATTAGCCTTCCACTGCTTTTAATTTCGTCAAAATTGCAGTCAATACATATTTCATTAAAGCATTGAGCAATATAAGATCTAAAACAAACTTGCCTGTTGAAATAAAAATTTTGGAATTAGAATCCACATCAGTTCAGCTTAATTAACACAATTTCCAAAGACACCAACGCAAATAAAGGATGCAAAATATGGCAAAAGAACAGGAACTAATAGTAACAGCAAAGAAGGAAAATTCCACAGCCTGAACTCATAGGCTTATAAGAAATATCACCCAGGTCACCTACTACAAAATTAACAAGAATATATATATATTTTTAATGGTGATGGGAGATTTCCAACTTGACCAATCAGCATCAACCAAAAAATAAAAAATAAAAAGTCCTGACTAAAACTTTATTTGATGATCAGAGGGGTAGAGAACCTTCATCTAAATCATCTATAACAGGATCAAAATGTGATCCAAGTAATTTTCTATTAAAAAACTTTGAATTTGAGGAACTTACTGGTTAGTGAAACAAGCAATAGACCAAACAACAAAGTCCACAAGAACAAATCAAAGAAGAACTATGAGAGACAGAGCAAAACAATACCTGCCCTTCTATGCTTGCCACCTCTTTAAATAACTCTTTGGCAGTTCAACCCTCGTTGAGCGAATCTACCCTTCAAAACCGAGATGAAGAATGTTAAAGAAGCATGGCAAGTGAGATCACTTCATGTTCTGTCCCATTCATGCTTCCTACCAAGTCAGAGAGGAAACAAAAAAATAAAGGAAACCAAACAAGAAAAAACAATGGGCTGGAAAGAGAAGAGAGGGCGGTAAGGATTGTGTTTGATATGAGAAAGTGTGATCAGAGGGTTGTCTGAAAGGCAAGAGGCAACAAAACCTGTGATGTTAGGGTTTTGATGTTAGGGTTGTCTGGTTAGTGAAACAAGCAATAGACCAAACAACAAAGTCGACAAGAACAAATCAAAGAAGAACTATGAGAGACAGAGCAAAACAATACCTGCCCTTCTATGCTTGCCACCTCTTTAAATAACTCTTTGGCAGTTCAACCCTCGTTGAGCGAATCTACCCTTCAAAACCGAGATGAAGAATGTTAAAGAAGCATGGCAAGTGAGATCACTTCATGTTCTGTCCCATTCATGCTTCCTACCAAGTCAGAGAGGAAACAAAAAAATAAAGGAAACCAAACAAGAAAAAACCTAACCTGTGATGTTAGGGTTTTGATGTTAGGGTTGTCTGAAAGGCAAGGGGCTGCGGGTGGGGAGGCTCTCGGGCTGCGGGTGGGGAGGCTCTCGGGCTCCGGTGGGGAGGAGGGGAGGAGGGGGGCTGCGGCGGTTCCGTGATTAGGGTTAGGGCTATATGAGGCTAAGGCGGCGGGGGGCGAGGATAATCCCGATAGATAGAGAGAGAGAGAGGCGGGGGGGGGGGGGGGGGGGGGGGGGGTAACTAATAAATTAGGGTAAATCGTTCTTAATCCAGAGAGAGAGAGAGAGAGGGCCGTGACTGGGACTAAATTTTTTTTAAAAAACTAAATTAGGGGGAATCATTCCGCTTAAATCCCGAGAGAGAGAGAGAGAGAGAGAGGGCCGTGACTGGGACTAAATTTTTTTAAAAAAAACTAAATTAGGGGGAATCATTCCGCTTAAATCCCGAGAGAGAGATAGAGAGAGAGAAAGGGGGGGGGGACTAAATTTTTTTAAAAAAAACTAAATTAGGGGGAATCGTTCCGCTTAAATCCCGAGAGAGAGATAGAGAGAGAGAGAAAGGGGGGGGGGCGGGGGGCGTGCTAATATAATTAGCGTTAATTGTTCCGATGCTTTAAAAAGCGTCGGCAGACTTAATAAATTTCCCACGCTTTCTAAAGCGTCGGCAAAAAAGGGTTGCTATATTTAAATTTTAAAATAGTGGTGCTAGCGCCTCTTTTCTTTTCAATTGATTTTCCAAATCAAGAGAGAGAACAATTTCTTGATCAAGATCAAATGTTGATCAATCAAAAGAGAAAAAATATTTCTTGATCAAGATCAAATCTTGATTTATCAAAGAAAATAATTTCTGATCAAGATCAAATCTTGATCAATCAAGAAAGAAAAGATTTCTTGATCAAGATCAAATCTTGATCAACCAAGAAGAGACAAAAAGCCTTCCTTCAACAACCTAGAAAGAGGGACGTGAGAGAGAGATGAGCTTTCAACCCTTCAAGAGAGAGAGGGACGTCCTAGAGAGAGAAAGGACATTTAGAGAGAGCAAGTGAATGTTAGGCATCCAAAAGAAAGAAAAGAAGGAGTTAGGCATATCTCTCAAAAGGGTATCTCTCTCCTTTTTATACATGAAAAGAAGGTTGTATGGTTCCATAAAAGAGGGATTTTATTTCAACCATCTAACCATTCAACCATATCAAGGTGATAACAAATTATGCTAACAAATTTAGGATATTTGTTATCAAGATAATGTTAGGGTTACAACCACCTAACCACATCCCTAAAAATTAGAAAATTGGTTATCTCATGAAACCAACGTCGCAACCTTAAATTTGGCTTCATGAGGATGCCCCAAATCATGGGGTTCCCTCCTTCATGACGTGGAGATGGGTCATGTCCATCACATGGGCATGGATCCATCCTCCACGTGGCACGATCTCAGCCCTCGGTTTAATTGGGTTTCCACAAATCAAATCATGACATCATATGGATCCAATTAAATACCATATTATTAATATCAATTAATCTAAGCCATCCATCACATGGATCAAGCCTAATTAATGGATTTCATATGTACATGTCATGTACAAAAGGTCTCTCTCTTGAATACAAAATTCTTTTCTCTATGATGAATCATATTCATCAATTTTATGTTCTCTCATTAAGATTGAGTCAAACCCAATCCTAATTAATTGATTATCTAATTTAAATTAAGTCCAACTTAATTCCATTTTAACTTCATCCAAAATCTTCTTAATGTGTGTGACCCATTAGGTCCCTTGACACATTGGTAATAATCATGTCCCTAATATTGACCCTAAGGATGACTTGATCAACACCTTGTCCAAGTCAATTCTTTAACCAAATCAACTCTTTGATTAAGTCAAAGAATCCATGATTATAGATCATGAGCGGCCTCTAGCAAAGCATCATGACCACCCAAGTGTTAAGGGTTTGTTGACGTGGTCATCAACACCTGTCCATGAACGGTTACCATACGATTCAATCCCTTCATCACATATCCCAGATCAATCAGTGGTATGGAATGTGTCAACCATGTAATTGATCTTTGTTTACTTGATCTCAGAAAAATTGACTCATATGAATTAGAACTTCGAAACCATTTCGAATTCCAACTCAACCTTGCAAGGATTTATCACTCAATTTAATCCATCAAGTGGCCGTGGGATATAACCCTTTCTATCAAGGGAGACGAATCCTGTCTTGATCAAACACCACCTTCATGTGCTTCATGTCATACCCAATCGACACCATATTTGCCACCATGGCTAGAACGACGTTTGCATGTCGTCAAAGCATGATATTCTACACATGAGGTGCAATGAAGATCTCAAGTCAAAGGATCACTCGTACCACTGTCATCAGAGATCAACCATGACACTATATAGAATATCCATATGGGATCTCTGTGCGGGTCATCCAATGCATCGTTACAATAACGAACATCCACACATCATATCCAAGTATCTTCATACTTCAGCTTGCAAGATCAGCTGCTCACCACAAGGGTGAAGATATGCAATATGTGCTAGTCTCAACGGTTCGACAGTGTCCAATCCTGTCTATGCATCGACTAGGGAAGTTTAAAGAATCGAACCATAATGTGTAATTTTGGATCTCACATTTTATAATCTATATTACAAATTCCATATGCACAGTTCGCATTCTTTTGGACTTTATCTCACAGGTTAAATATATCTAATATATATAAAATACCCGGATAGATAAAGAAACCAATAAATTTGATTTGCATTCATAAAGAAATGTGTACAAACTAACATCTAATCCGATTGAATCTAGGGCACACACTAACAATCTCCCACTTGCACTAGAGCCAATCACCCATGTATCTAATACCAAGTGACTCAGCATGACTATCATGCTTCTGCTGCGGCAGGACTTTAGTGAACGGATCGGCAATATTGTCATCTGTGGGGACTCGTTCTATTTTTATATCATTTCTCCAATGATTCTCTAATTACATGATATCTTCTAAGTACATGTTTGGACCTCTGATGAGACCTTGGCTCCTTGGCTTGCGCAATAGCTCCATTGTTATCACAATACAAGAATATTGGATTAACAATGCTTGGAACCACTCCAAGTTCAGTGATAAACTTTTTGATCCAAACTGCTTCTTTAGCTGCATCTGATGCTGCAATGTACTCGGCTTCAGTTGTAAAGTCGGCGGTCGTCTCCTGCTTGGAACTCTTCCAGCTGACTGCACCATCATTGAGTGTGAACACATAGCCTGATTGTGATTTATAATCATCTCCATCAGACTGAAAACTAGAATCCGTATAACCCCGAACTATAAGGTCGGGTCCTCCATAAACCAAGAACATATCCTTAGTTCTTCGCAAGTACTTAAGGATATTCTTGACCATCCAATGTTTCTCACCAGGGTTTGCTTGATATCTACTCGTGATACTCAAGGCATAAGAAACATCAGGCCTCGTACATAGCATCGCATACATAATGGATCCAATTGCTGATGCGTATGGTATCCTATCCATGTACTCTCTTTCTTCTTGGGTCTTAGGACTCATGTCCTTGGAGAGATGTACACCATGCGACATTGGCAGGAATCCCTTCTTGGATTCCTCCATGCTAAACCGCTTTAGCATCTTATCTATGTACGTGGATTGGGTCAATCCAAGCAACCTTCTAGATCTATCTCTATAGATCTTTATACCAAGTATATAGGCTGCTTCTCCCAAATCCTTCATGGAGAATTTACCTGACAACCAATCCTTCACTTCTTTAAGGAAGGATACATTGTTTCCTATTAATAATATGTCATCCACATATAATATCAAGAAAACAATAACACTCCCACTAACCTTCTTGTACACACATGGATCATCCTCATTTTTGATAAAATCAAACTTTTGATTGTTACATCAAATTGGATGTTCCAACTTCTAGAGGCTTGCTTAAGTCCATAAATAGACCTTTGTAGCTTGCACACTTTTTAGGATCAATGGATTCAAAACCCTCTGGTTGTGTCATATACACATCCTCCTCTAAATTTTCATTTAGGAAGGCAGTCTTGACATCCATCTGCCAGATCTCATAGTCAAAATATGCTGCTATTGCAAGCAAAATCCTTATGGACTTATGCATGGCTACAGGTGAAAAGGTTTCATCAAAGTCAACACCTTGTCTTTGCTTGTAACCTTTTGCAACTAGCCTTGCCTTATAGGTAATCACATTACCATCCATGTCGGTCTTCTTCTTGAAAACCCATTTGCACCCAATGGGTTTTACCCCTTCAGGTGGATCAACCAAGGTCCATACCTGGTTGTCATACATGGAGTCCATTTCAGATTTCATGGCCTCAAGCCATCTCTTGGAGTCAATGTCAGACATTGCCTCCTTGTAGTTGGTAGGCTCATCATCTTCTATAAGAAATGCATATCTCTTAGGGATATGAATTGTCCTACTAGATCTACGTAGCTGGTGTGTACTTGGAGCCACTGTTGCTTTTCATGCAACGTCTGCCTGAATGTGGTTGAGTCTCCTGCTCAACTCCCACTGTATTCGGCATATGCTCCATTCCATCTAATGGGTCTATATTAATTTGTGGTTCTTGAGCTTCACTAAGTCTCAATCTTACTCCCACTATCCTTTGAAATTATCTCATTCTCTAAAAATGGCATGCTTGAGACAAACACCTTTTGCTCGAGTGGATGGTAGAAGTAATATCCTTTTGTTTATTTTGGATATCCCACAAAATTGCATTTATCAGATCTAGCTTCAAGCTTGTCTGATTCATTACGCTTCACATAAGCGTAACAGCCCCAAACCTTAAATGATTAAGGGTGGTTTCTTTCCACACCATATCTCATAGGAGTGGAGTTGACCGATTTAGATGGAACTCGGTTTAGGTATATTCGGCAGTATCTAGCGCATAACCCCAAAACATTTTTGGAAGATCTGCAAGGCTCATCATCGAACGTACCATATCTAATAGTGTACGATTTCTCCTTTCTGATACCATTATGCTGTGGTGTACCAGGAGGAGTCCATTGAGGGAGAATCTCATTCTCCTTCAAATAATCTACGAACTGATGGCTCAAGTATTCACCACCTCGATCTGATCGAAGTATCTTAATACTTTTGCCAGTTTGTTTTTCTACTTCACATCTGAATTCTTTGAACTTTTCAAAGGCTTCAGATTTGTGCTTCATCAGATACACATAACCATATCTACTATGGTCATCTATGAATGTGAAAAAAGAAAAACCTCCTATGGCTTGAATGTTAATAGGTCCACATACATCCGAATGTACTCGCCTTTTCAAGTAAAAGGTGACTAGGTCATCTTGCCAAGTAAGCATGATTCACATTCCTCAAACGATTCCAATCGAATGAGCCCAAGTATCCATCATTATGTAACTTGGTTAAACGCTTTTCATTTACATGGCCTAGACGACAATGCCATAGGTATGAGTCCCTAGAATTATTTGATTTTAATCTTTTTGATTCAATATTGAGAATAGGGGTTTGAAGATTAAGAACATAAATTCCATTGAACAATTCAGCAGAACCAAAGAACATTTCATTTCGAAAAATAGAAATACCTTTATTTTCAATTTCAAATGAATACCCATTCATTACTAAACATGAAACGGATATATATTCTTTGTTATGTTCGGAACATAGTAACAATTACTAAGTTCAATTACAAGCCCTGTGGGCAAAGATAAAGAACAAATTCCTATGGCTAATGCAGCAACCTTTGCTCCATTTCCCATTCGTAGGATCACTTCATCTTTCCCAATCTTCTACTATTTCTTATCATCTCCATATTAATACAAATATGAGACCCACAACCGGTATCCAATACCCAAGTGGAATAAGAAGTAATAGAAGAAAATATCTCAATTATATACGCACTTGATGTAGAAGCATCCCAATGCTTCTTATCTTTCAGGCTGGCCCGATAAACCCTGCAGTTATGCTTCCAGTGCCCATCCTTGCCACAGAAGTGATATTTTTCCTTGGCTACATTCTTTAGCCAATCAGGAAAATTAAATCCGGTCAGCTTGTTGGACTTTAGGTTACCTCTAAGGTTAATGTTCACACTCATGGTGTCTTACAATGTGAAGAAAATAGAACGAGTCAATTATTATGAATGCAAATCATTGATTTAATAGGGTAATCATAAAAATTTTTAATTAAATTGATTACTCCCACTATTTTATCGAGCTCAATAGCCCTCTCTATTAATCTCAAAAAATTATCAAATAATTTTTAGTGGGCTAGGATCCTCAAATTGACTTACCTTGACCTTGGCTATGGCACAACAAATCTTAGTAAGCCAAATTAGGTAGATTTTCAATCACATCAAATGTGACTCCTAGATCATTTAGGGGACATTTCCTTATCAATCACATCCATATGTGATCACCCTAAACTTTACCTCTAGATTAGACTGCCCCTGACTTTGGCCAATTATGCCAACTAATCTAGTTAAGTCAACCCATTATTCCCCAATCAACTCCTCATAGGTACACTCGACCTTGGCTTTGGCACAACAAATCTCATGACCTAATGATTTTGTATCATGTGAACAATGGAAGGCTAATGACTTAATATTCGTGGAGGGATTTAGCGCATCTAGTCCCATCTTGCATGTACAACATTTGTATCATGCTAGGTTACATATCCTATATGTGAATTTTAGATTAATTTCAATTAACCTAAATTTCATAAGATCAAATCTTATGATTGGGACTCCTAATCAAATTAGGATCCTGATCACTATCTAATTTAGGAACCCTAATTATGAGACCAAATCAATTGCTACCATCCTGATTAACCTTAATTGATCTAATCAATTATGAGCTTTCCTTAACAATGGCTAGGTCCTATTTAGCATACCCTTCGATCCCATTGAATGGTTTTCCCAGGCAGCGAAGGAGTAATTAAAAACCATGATCGCACCTTTCTAGACACCAATGTAGTTAAGCCCAATTGATTTGATCAATTATGGAATCATAGGATCAAACAATGATATGGTTAAATCTAATTTTTCTAAACCTTATCATCTATTACACATTATGAGAGGATAAGATAGTGATCTTTAGGGATTTATGATAAGTTTCAAATATTTTATAATAATTTATTTTAAATATTCTTATCATTATCTATTATGATAAATTTGTTTTCATCACATGAAAAATCCTAATTGTCTCTATTATAACATCCCTAACATGATAACATGTCAAAATTTAAAATTTTAATTTTAATCTTGATTATCATGTTATTATGATATAATTATTTTAGATTTTAATCACATTATTTATCATGTCAAAATTAAATTCTAAACATGATATGTTAAATTTCAGCTTTATGATTATGTCACACATAAATCATAATTTTTAATTTTTAACATGATCAAACTAAATAATTCACATTTATTATCATATAATAAATTTATTAAATATTTAATGTTCATCTATATAATTATTTAGATTTTAATCATGTTATTTATCATGTCAAAATTAAATTCTAAACATGATATGTTAAATTTTAGCCTTTATGATTATGCCACACATAAATCATAATTTTTAACTTTTAACATGATTAAATCTAAATAATTCATGTTTATTATCATATAATAAACTTATTCAATATTTAATCTTCATCATATGCAATATTTATATTTTACATGTATGTAAAATTTAGATCTATGTATATAAAAACTAGAACTAAGGTAATCTATCAAATTAAATGAATTTGAAGCCTGAGGTAGCTCTGATACCACTTGTAGGGAAATTTTGTATGTTATATATGAATCAAATTCATATAACATGCAGCGGAAGATAAAAATAAATACAAAATTTAATTTCCAAAGCCCAAGATCCTCAGAGAATAGATTCAGTTAACAAGAAATAACATATGATTTAATAATAGATCATACATGTGTTCTTTATTAAGGATGAAGCCCGATGAAGTTAGTAAACGATTTACCACTAGTCGTCCACGTGTTCGGCCTCTAATGGTGATCCACGCGAAGATCTTTGGATGATGTCCTCTCATGATTGGATGATAACCTTCTTGCGAGGGGTGCTAGCGCCTCTTCTTTTCAATTGATTTCCAAATCAAGAGAGAGAACAATTTCTTGATCAAGATCAAATCTTGATCAATAAAAGAGAAAAAATATTTCTTGATCAAGATCAAATCTTGATTTATCAAAGAAAATAATTTCTTGATCAAGATCAAATCTTGATCAATCAAGAAAGAAAAGATTTCTTGATCAAGATCAAATCTTGATCAACCAAGAAGAGAGAGAAAGCCTTCCTTCAATAACCCAAAAGAGGGACGTGAGAGAGAGAGAGGAGCTTTCAACCCTTCAAGAGAGAGAGGGACGTCCTAGAGAGAGAAAGGATGTTTTAGAGAGAGAAAGTGGATGTTAGGCATCAAAAAAAGAGAAAAAGAGGAGTTAGGCATATCTCTCGAAGGGGTATCTCTCTCCTTTTTATACATGAAAAGGAGGTTGTATGGTTCCATAAAAAGAGGGATTTTATTTCAACCACCTAACCATTCAACCATATCAAGGTGATAACAAATTATCCTAACAAATTAGGATATTTGTTATTATGATAATGTTAGGGTTACAACCACCTAACCACATCCCTAAAAATTAGGAAATTGGTTATCTCATAAAACCAACATCGCAACCTTGAATTTGGCTTCATGAGGATGCCCCAAATCATGGGGTTCCCTCCTCCATGACGTGGAGATGGGTCATGTCCATCACATGGGCATGGATTCATCCTCCACATGGCACGATCTTAGCCCTTGGTTTAATTGGGTTTCCACAAATCAAATCATGTCATCATATGGACCCAATTAAATACCATATTATTAATCTCAATTAATCTAAGTCATCCATCACATGGATCAAGCCTAATTAATGGATTTCATATGTACATCTCATGTACAAAAGATCTCTCTCTTGAACACAAAATTCTTTTCTCTATGATGAATCATATTCATCAATTTTATGTTCTCTCATTAAGATTGAGTCAAACCCAATCCTAATTATTGATTATCTAATTTGAATTAAGTCCAACTTAATTCCCATTTTAACTTCATCCAAAATCTTCTTAATGCGTGTGACCCATTAGGTCCCTTGACACGTTGGTAATAATCATGTCCCTAATATTGACCCTAAGGATGACTTGATCAACACTTGTCCAAGTCAATTCTTTAACCAAATCAACTCTTTGATTAAGTCAAAGAATCCATGATAGATCATGAGCGGCCTCTAGCAAATCATCATGACCACCCAAGTGTTAAGGGTTTGTTGACGTGGTCATCAATACCTGTCCATGAACGGTTACCATACGATTCAATCCCTTCGTCACATATCCCAGATCAATCAGTGGTATGGAATGTGTCAACCATGTAATTGATCTTTGTTTACTTGATCTCAGAAAAATTGACTCATATGAATTATAACTTCGAAACCATTGCGAATTCCAACTCAACCTTGCAAGGATTTATCAGTCAATTTAATCCATTAAGTGGCCGTGGGATATAACCTTTTCTATCAAGGAAGACGAATCCTGTCTTGATCAAACACCACCTTCATGTGCTTCATGTCATACCCAATCGACACCATATTTGCCATCCATGGCTAGAGCGACATTTGCATGTCGTCAAAGCATGATATTCTACACATGAGGTGCAATGAAGATCTCAAGTCAAAGGATCACTCGTACCACCATCATTAGAGATCAACCATGACACTATATAGAATATCCATATGGGATCTCTGTGCGGGTCATCCAATGCATCGTTGCAATAACGAACATCCACACATCATATTCAAGTATCTTCAAACTTCAGCTTGCAAGATCACCTACTCATCACAATGGTGAAGATATGCAATGTGTGCTAGTCTCAACGGCGTTCGACAGTGTCCAATCCTGTCTACGCATCGACTAGAAAGTTTAAAGAACCGAACCATAATGTGCAATTTTGGATCTCACATTTTATAATCTATATTACAAATTTCATATGCACAGTTCGCATTCTTTTGGACTTTATCTCACATGTTAAATATATCTAATATACATATAATTATACCCTGATAGATAAAGAAACTAATAAATTTGATTTGCATTCATAAAGAAATGTGTACAAACTAGCATCTAATCCGATTGGATCTAGGACACACACTAACAATTAAGGGTTTCCCAACAGTGGTATCAGAGCTAGTTGACCTGTACGGTCAGGCAAAGCATCAATGGGAACTCTCACTGATGACCGTTTCATCGAAGCCATGCTCTCCGTCCATTGGTGTCGATGGACCGGCTGATCCGGTCATCGGCTAGTCTGATAGGTACCATTATCGGGTGACATGGGTCCATGGCCCATGACCGTGCGACAATAGAGGCTTAGGGCCAAAGCTGGTTAGGGAAAAGGGTTTCCCAACAGTGGTATCAGAGTCAGTTGACCTGTACAGTCAGGCAGAACATCAATGAAAACTCTCACTGGTGACCGTTTCATCGAAGCCAGGCTCTCCGCCCATTGGTGTCGGCAGACCGGTAGATCCGATCGTCGGCTGGTCTGATAGATACCATTGTCGGGTGACATGGGTCGCTGGGCACAAGACCCAGGGCCCATGACCCTGCGATAATGGAGGCTTAGGGCCAAAGCTGGTTTGGAAAAAGCGTTTTCCCAAAGTGGTATCAGAGCTAGTTGATCTGTACGGTCAGGCAGAGCATCAATGGGAACTCTCACTGGTGACCATTTTATCGAAGCCAGGCTCTCCGCCCATTAGTGTCAGCGGACCGATAGATCCGATCGTCGACTGGTCTGATAGGTACTATTGTCGGGTGACATGGGTCCATGACCCATGACCGTGCGATAATGAAGGCTTAGGGCCAAAGCTGGTTAGGAAAAGGGTTTCCCAACAGTCATGGAGGATAGCGATGAAGAAGAGACCGTAGGCAGAGATTGGCGAAGGAGGAGAAAAGGCGGCAACCTTCGGCAGCTTCCCAAAGTTCAGCCACAGTCGACAGGAAGGAGAGAGAAGAAGAAGAAGAAGAAACGGGTTCGGCTCACTCTTATATGATCTTGGTTTTAGAATTTTTTGAGGATAGAAAGGGTTTTTGGTTGAGAGCACTAGATATTTCTTAGGATATCATTCGATCGTTGAGATATGATCAGGCTATTATGGGTTCAATCAATTAATTTTTAATTAAAACAGGGTAAAACAACTACAACTCTCATGAGCTAGCACAACTAGCTTGCTGGCACTGCGAATTGGCCGATATAAGTCAGTTCCATCACCATGGAGGCAGAACAAAGATGAGCAAAGATGTGCAGATTAGTTCTTAAACCAAGTTCAAGTACTTTAAATGAAACAGCTAGCACATGGTCGCATGGTTACATCCTTGAACGCCAAATTACCGCAAACAACTGAGGAAGGAACAGTGGAAGTGAGAGAGCCAGACCCCAACTCACACAGGACTACTGGAGTTGCGTCCCAGACTACTACTTCCAACCTCGAATTGCACACGGTGTAACCAAACCTAAACCTTTATTCATCCGACGGCAAGTCAGAAAGCAGCTCAGTCCTCCTTCTCAGCAACAGCATATGCAGTGTCGGCAATGGCCGCCTCGGCCTCCAGCACCTCCCTCTCTGTCTTCTTTCCCTTCTTGGACTTGTAGTACACGTCCATGAAGGTGCCCAATGCCTTGTACTTCTTGCGGCACTGATCATAAAGGCTTCGATCGAACATCCTCCAGAAGTTATGCTCAGAGAGCTCAGAGACTGAATACTGAGGCTGAAACCCATGGTTTTGGATCAACCACTCCTCGAGTCGCTGGACAGCTTCAGAGCCATCGAATACTTCACCCCTGAGGACGGGACCGGGAGCATAGTAGACACCGATATCAGCAAACATCTGGGCATAGCTGGTGTCGCCTTGCTTCTGGTTCAGCTCAAAGTCTGGTTCGGGGTATACCATTGATTTGACAGGGAGCTTGAAGAGACGGTGTGGGCAAAGCCAGATTGGATATACCTGAAATAAAATCAGAGGAGGATAATGTCTCAATTTGATATGAGACCATAAGCTGTCACATACTTCCTCCTCAATTTAAATTCTGGCATCTTCATGAGTTCAAATTCATATTCAATTACATAGAGTTCAACCATATTGTTCTCTCATCCATATTTTATATATATATATCACAAGTTAGATCTGTTTTAATACCATTTCTAATAACTCATGAGTTCACCGAAGGAACTCGAAGGATTGATTGAAAGATATATATTATTTGATGGACGTTTCTTGTGCATGGATTAAAGAAAAAAAATGCTTTTCAGTGTCAATATAAATAAAAATAAAAATGGCAATGCATACTAAAAACTCCAAGGAAGGAAAGGACATCCAAAATGAGAGATTAGAGGACATGGGAATTTTACCTCCATTTCGCGGTGAAGAAACTCCAGTGCATCTGCAACCTTATGCATGGGAAGCAGCATATCTTGGATCACATGCATGTCATGGTAATACTTTCTGACAGCCTCCCCCTGGGTGATCTTCAGCAAAGAGATCTTGGGAGGCATCATCCACCCTATCAACCACTGGACCACCACTGGTCCCCAAATGGGAGGATCAGCTTCATCTCCCAGAACAAAGGCCTCGTGTGTCGGTGGTAGTACTCCCTCGTCGGAATGTACTCCACAAACTCGCCCCTCTTCAGCGCAGTCTCGGCGTGCTGGTAGAACCATGGCTTGAACCACCATCCAATGCTATTGATTACACTGCCCCTTCTTCTCTTTGCTTCTTCCTTTGAAGCATACCTTCCCGTCATGAACACACCCTCCGTCGGTGTGAAGATGAGCGACTCGACGAAATCAGGGATTTTCTTCGGGTCTCCATCTCTTGGCGCAAACGAGTCGGCATAGGCCTGTGCCATCTCCCTCAAGCTCCCCCTCACTGGCTTGTACGTGAGCCTCATGTACTCCTTGATTGGTATGAGCTTGATCTCAGCTGAAACTAGAAGTCCAAGAGTTCCTTGCGACCAGGGGATCGCATAGAAGAGGTCCGAGTACTCGTTATCCTTGGTCGCTCTAACGACACGCCCATCGGCGAGAACGACCTCGAGAGAGACTAGAGTGTCAGAAAAGAGGCCGTAGATATGGGAGCTTCCTTCAATGCCATAGCCATTTACGAGGCCTCCTACTGTGAGGTCGTTGAGCTCGGAGACCACAGGGATGGCAAGATTCATAGGGACCGTGATTCGGCTAAGTTGGCCCATTGTGACAAGAGGCTCCACCTTCACCACCATTCTCTCCCTGTCGACCTCGAGAATGTTGTTGAATGCCGAGAGATCGACCTCGAAGTGACGAGCTCGCTTATAGTCAACATGGCGCATGCCCACAACGATGTATGGCTTTCGGGCTGTGCACACGAGGCCATCCTTCAACGGGTTCCTCTGCTTGAGGCGCTTCACGACCTTCTTGATGTTCTCTTCGTGTTCCTTCCGGCGAAGCTTGTAAGGTTTCTTCTCCGCTCTGAGCTCGCTGAGGTAGATAGAGAAGTAGATGATGCAAGAGATGGGGAGGACAACAAAGACGATGATGATCCATCGGAATTGGACCACGTAGTCCACCCAAACCTTTTTCCTTTTTGGACGCACGGGCACTTGCAGATCGGTCATGGTGAAGAACCGGATATGCTGGGACTGGAAGAAAGAGGAGATATTATAAGCACCAGCACTCATTTCAATACTACTATGTTATTTGATCATACTAGATCTAGATATGCCATTAGGCCTAAATATATACGATCAAAGAACAAAGAGGAAAAAGGGCCATCTTTCCATATCTCGGAATGAATGGCAGAAAGCTTAATTAAGATCCCACGCATCTTGGAGAGAGCAACCGGGAAGGACCAGGATTTGATTACCTTTCCAACTGTTAAAGCTCAAGCAAGTTTCATGGTGAACTAGAAATATAAGGGTTCGAGATTCGACACAGATAGCCGAGTTGATATACTCTTTGGAAACAAGAGGTAGAATAGGATCTTTTCTCAACGCAGACCTCGGTTCAACATGATTCAGAATGGTAGAGATTGCAGCGACCAAGTTCTCTTACAAGTGGCTGAATTATATTGATGGGAATGCTCTGATCAACCTTGCTTTGTATGACGATATAACAATTTTTTTTTTTTTTTTTTGTCTCGTCTTGCCAAACTCTAAGGCCAATAAACACTATTAAAAAAAATTAACTGATATACTCTATCATAGCATGTTTTTTTAGCAATTTTTTTACACCAACATATGTAACACTCAAAAATAATTTTATATTAAATAAAAAAATATTATATATTATAACTCAAGTTTATTTGTTATTCATTAATTTTTATTTTTAATTTTTAAATTCATAATTTTGATATCTAGCTAATAGAATTACTAGATGAATTTAGAACATCATAAATGGTATCAAAGCGATTCGCGTAGTAGAAAATAGTGATAGAAATACAAATACTATTAGAGTCCATCCAGCTAATAAAAAATTGATGAGCATTAAAAAAAAATCCATGGAACAAAGCTACCCAACCTCTCCTTAAAAATAGTCCCAAAATATAGATCAAAAGAGATTCTAGCTAGATTATGGCATGCAATAAAAATGTTGCATTATAAGAAGAAGAGATTGTGATATCCAAAAATAATTTCAAAATAGTTTCATATTATATAGAAAAAAAATTATATACTTATAACTCAAGCTACTTATATAGAAAAGAAAATATTATATCCTTATAATTCAAGTCTACTTATATAGAAAAAAAATATTATATATTTATAACTCAAGTCTATTTGCTATTCATTAATTTCATATTTTTAGATCTGTGATTTAATTTTTATTAAAAATTAATTAGATCAGTAGATGAACTTGTGGCATTACAAATGATATTAGAACGGATCTGAACGATAGAAAGTTAATGAATATAAAAAAAAATTATTACATGATATTAGAAATTAAAATAATGATAGAATATTGATAGTAAAGAGTTAATAGATACGGAAAAAAAAAATATTCATGAGACTGAAATAAAGTTGCATCGTAGCCAAATTGCAAGATCTACAATCGAACGGTCCTTTCAAGAGAATAAATAAAGAAGGTAACAATTTTACGGATCGTGTACTTGTTCTTGAAAGGTGAGAGAACAAGATAGATTTGGTTTAGAGGATGTCTTAAGGTGGTCATTTGTAATCACTCTCGCTTTGGCATGTCTTTTGTTTTTTCCTTTCCATATTCTACCAGTAAGTGCTTAATTAGAAGAGATGGACGCTCGCTGAGAGAACGAAACAGTACACCAAGAAAGTGGCAAATAAGTGAGCCATCTTCTAGAAAGAGACAGACACAGTACTTCAAAATCCATGTGAAAAAGCAAGCAAAAAGAGTCGATGGAAGAATGCTCATATAAACCGCCATCCATGAGAAAGCTTAAAAGAGCAAGCAATACTGTGATAAACAACAAGAAGAGGCCACCAAATGACTATTGCAAAGAAGACAGCAAACTTCCATGAAACCAAAAGCTTGAAAGAGGGAATACTCGTAACTAAATAGACACAGTATAAAGCTTGAAAGGTAGTCTAGCTAACAAGAAAACCACGAGGACTTCAGCCGCTACATCGATCTATACCAAACCAAATTATGTTAGAAAAGTTGGAGTCAAGCTTACGACGTTGCAAAGAGGAACAAATGCAACAGATGGTTCTATAGAGATTACCTCTTAACTAACTCGATGGAGGCCGAAGGATGGAAATTAGCCTGGCCTTCGTTGCCGCAGAGGGAGGCTGAGGCTGGAGCCGGGCTGAGAGAGGCACCTTCTTCCCGTGGAACTTAAAAAAAAGCCAAGTCTCCGAGTTAGGTAGGAGGCAGAGTCCGAACCCCGACGGTGACGTTCACCGCTCTGATCATCACGTGATGTTGATTATAATGATGCCATCTGGGAAATCGTGAAAGGCTCCCTCGAGAAGAACGAGGCCGCGGCCTTGCCTGGAAGAAACGCCAAATTCTACCATCGCTAGCTTGTTTGATTTCATTAACCTTCACTGGTGTGTTAAATTTCTGTGTGGAATGATCTTTATAATATTATATCTACGTACAGTAACTATCAAAAGAAAATTTCAGAGATGTCCGTTGTGGTTATTAAGAAGGAAGCGTATATAATTATATTTATGGAAGATCTTTATGTTTATATTTAAATATATACAGTGCTAATTTAGCCTGATCGCTATCAAAAGAAAAAGAATGAGAGAAATAAAGACGAAATCCAATCATCTAAACTCTAATCTTATATATGTTAATACTTATTTGTTAAAAAAAAAAAATCTTCAGCTCAATATGTGCTTCTTATATTATAGATTATTAATTATTTATTAATTTTTGAATTTTGACGAATGCATGTCTATGTATCAAAACAAATGTTATGGCCATATTTAAAAAAAAAAAAAATTGCATTTATTGTGCCAGATAAGTTGCATGCAATCCATATATTTTCCTTAATATTCATTATATTTGACTAAATTTATTAGTCGTAAATCTAAGTGTTTCAATAAATGATGATGTTATTCGCACATTATTGATTATTTCTCAATATTAAGATAGTTTAAAATCATTCTACAAATTTTTATTTTAAATTTAAATAATCTTATATTTTTTTGAATGGTATTTAGATGCATTTTGTTTTATTTTTTTAATGAATTGTAAGCATATAGTAGAGCATAAAATATACGTATATTATATCTAAAATAAAAAAAATATGATGACAAATACTTAGCCAATTGTATTTAAATTTTATTATTTTAATTCTTTTTCAAACAAAAATTTACTTCATGTGCCAATACGTATATTATACTACTCATCTTCCTCAGATAGCGTCGAACCATTGCCCTTTGCTCATCTCCATGGAGCCGTCTTCTGTAGGTCGGGGACATTTTCGGTTTGAGCAGTTTTGGACGTCTTATTCTTCGACTCGGTCTTTGATTCATCAGGTTTGGCGTCAGCCGGTTCGTGGGAGTTCTACTTATCGCCTATCTCGCCGCCTTGAACTTACGAAGCGTAGGCTCTTGAGATGGCATAGAAGGGAGTTGGGGGATATCTTGCAGCGAGTACAGGCTGTGGAAGCTTATATTGCTTCTTTACGGATGAAGAAGGACCAGGATGGTTGTCTTTCAGAGATTAATCATCGGTCCCTTAGACGGTGTTTGGCACTGCATCTCTCTCTCCTTGCTCAGTCAACAGGAAACCTTTTGGCGTCAGTGGACTCGGATTCAGTGGCTTCAGAAGGGAGACCACAATACCAGATTTTTCTCATCATGCCACCTTGGCCCGGTATGCTTCTAATTGAATCCGGTGCATCAGTGATGAGGAGGGGAATATTCTTGAGGATGATGAGGCTATTCGGGAGCAGATTGTCCACTTCTTTCAGTCCCGTTGGATGGACAAGTCATGCAGTGGCTTCCCCCTCATACCTATCTCCCAGGCTGCCAGGGTTTCTGACGCTGATAATGGTATGCTTACGCAGTTGGTCAAGGCAAAGGAGATTTGTTCTGCTGTTTGGGCTTTGGGGCCTGATAAGGCCCCAGGACCGGATGGATTTCCGCCTGTCTTCTTTCGCCATTACTGGATATAGTGGGGCAGGATATCATTTTGGATGTCCAGTCTGTCTTCTCCTCTAGATCTCTCCCTCGGGACTGGCAACAGACTTTTGTTTCCCTTGTCCCTAAGTGTTCGAATGCTTCGCTTCCCCAGCATTATCGGCCTATAAGTTTGTGTACCACCCTATACAAAGTCTGTGCTCGCCTATTGGTCACTCGGTTGCAGGGTGTGATTTTCAGTCTGATATCTTTGGAGCAGGGGGCTTTTATCCGTGGACATAGTATCACTGATAATGCCTTCATTGCCTAGGAGTTTATGCATGATCTCCAGCGAGCATCTTCTAGTCATAGTCCTATGGCTATCAAGTTGGACATGGAGAGAGCTTATGACTGAATTAGTTGAATATTTCTTCGGTAGACTCTTCGGGAGTTTGGGTTTGCTGATCTTTTCATAGATTGGGTTATGGCGTGCGTCCAGAGGCCTACTTTTTCTATTCTTATTAATGGTTGTTCGACTGGCTTCTTCCCCTCAGCCATGGGTCTTTGTCAGGGTTGCCCCCTCTCCCCCTTCCTATTCATACTATGTGCTGATGATCTCTCTCGTACTTTGTTTAGGCCGTTAGGGCATCTCAGCTACAGCCTCATTTGCCCGGGCCCCATGGTCCCCCTCTCTCCCACCTTCTCTTTGCTAATGATTGTATCTTGCTTAGCCCTGCTTCTGGTCAGAATGCGGCTGTCTGCTCTGCTATCCTTTAGTCTTACTGCTAGGCTTCCAGTCAGCGGGTCAACTTACAGAAATCTATTCTATGTTTCAGCCCTTCGACCTCTCTCCATCGCCGTGCTATCATCTCTCAGTTGTTTGAAATCTCGACATTCTATGACCGCCTGTCTTACCTCGGGATTCCCATTATGGGGCGTCGTCCTCGTCAGCATGATTTTCAAGACCTTGACCGTCAGATTTCTGATCGATTGGATCGGTGGCAGGTCTTTGATCTCTCTATGATGGGGCATATTACATTGCTTCGGTCTATTCTTACAACTCTTCCTCTTTTCCTATTGTCCAATGCCCTGATTCCGTTTATTTGTCTTCGTCGGATAGAGCGTCGGTTCCGCGACTTTCTTTAGGCATCGATGCAAAGGGGTCATGGTCTTCACCTTCTTTATGAGGATGTTACTTGTTTGCCTATTCGAGAAAGTAGACTAGGGATTCAGTCTTTGATGGTTCGCAAAGAGGCTCTTCTCGCTAGGCATATTTCCAGATTCATTATGGACCCTCATTGCTTTTGGAGCTCTGTCATGCGAGGCATATATGGTGCCTGGACTCCTGATTCGATCTTCCGTCCTTCCCGAGGCTGTTCTTTCTTTTGAAGAGCAATCTGCCAGTATGCCTCTACTATCATGTCTGATATCCACTGGATGATTGGAGATGGTAGTTCTGTTAATGTTACTCAGGATAGCTGGATAGCTGATCTTCCTCTATCCCGCTGGCCGACTTTCCTTAGCTCTGACATTGATCCATCTATGCATGTTTCTGCTTTGATTAGCCACGATAGTTCGGCCTAGCATGTCCCTATGGTGTCCCGATTTTTTGGGGCGGAGCTTGCTTACAAGATCCTTGCCATCCCTCTTGCTTCCTCTGTTGTTACTGATACCAGACTTTGGGGCCGATTCTGCATTCCTCGTGCCCCTACTAGGGACCTTGTTGACCGCTTTTGGCCTCGGATTTCGGGTCTAAATGATGTGGCTTGGATATGGCGTTTGCCTATCCACCCTAGAATCCAGCTCTTTTGTGGAAGCTTGTTTGGGACCGACTTCCCACTTGTTCTCTTTTGGCAGGTCATCATCTCCCCATTTCGACGAGACGGTTGAACATGCTATTCTCACCTTTCCTTGTGCGACTCAGATTTGGCAGCAGCTTCATTATACCCCATGAATTCAGAAGGAGGGACCCACATGGCGTTCTTTATTGCATGCCATCCATCTGTCTGCCCTGCGAGGTCCCCACTATCAGGGTATCCTTTCTGCTTATTTGGCTTATCACATCTAGCTGACCTGAAACCGGATTGTCTTTGCCAAGGAGACAGTCTTGTCTCAGGTGATCACCCGCACTGCCGTCTCCCTCGCTATGGAGTTCTTTCGTTCAGATTCTACTATTCATTTTGACAGACCTAGCCACTGGTACTCCCCTGCTATTTCGGCAGCGCACTGTTCTATGGTCTTTATCTCTTGGGAGCCCCCACTTCTGGGTTATGTCAAAGTGAACTTTGATAGTTCTATCTCGGGTCGCCTCGTTGGATCTGGATTTGTTATTAGGGGGCCAGATGGAGTGTTGCTCGCGGCTGATGGTCATGGCTCACTCGACATTTCAGTCCCTATGGCGGAGCTTCAGGCTGCTTGGGCTGGCATTACCTATGCTGTTCGTCATTTTGGCTCTTGCTGGTTGGTTATAGAGGGAGATTCTTTTACGGTTGTCCACTGAATTAGAAAGGATATGGATCTTTGCTCCCACCATAATCCCCTTCTCTGTGATATTTGGGCCTCCCTCCAAGCTTCCTATGCGCCTCTGATTCGACATATTTATCGGGAAGCCAACGTTGCGGTCGATTGAGTTGCTTCTGTCGTAGCCCGTCAACCTGGTCTTTGGGGATGGCATTATAGTGACTCCTGTCCTGTTATCTTAAAGCAAATTTTGTACTCTGACCTATCGAATTTGACTCACGCCAGAATGGTGTGATCGCCCGCTTGTACCAAAAAAAAGAGTTTTATTTTTTATTATATATATATATTTAATTACATTCGTTATATATTTAAAGATGAAAAAGCAATTAAATTTTAAGTTTAATTATATTCAAAATTAATTAAATCTATTTGTGCGTAAAAAAAAAAATTCTCTATTCCCACATAAAACAGAACCGATTTTGATGCGCCACATGTACTGTCCTACTAGATAGATTGCTTTTAATGCTTAATAAAATAAAGCATTTGTAGTTGTACTCGCCTCTTTAGATAATAAAGTAAAAGCTTGATCTAAACTCAAGGAAGGAATGAAAGGTGACGGCAATTAGTTAGGACAGAGCTATCGAACCTGGAGTGCAAGCAGATCACCTCGATTTCATTGTCGGCGTTCTATTCCGCCTCGTCTTCAACCGGAGCCTCTAAGACGTTGGTAAGCCGGAAAATGGTCCCGGCGCTGTTGAAACGTCGCTGGCTTCGCCCCGAGACAGCGGAGGAGCGTGGCTTTCGACCGTTAACGTCGTCGGAAATTGTGGAAGGAGGAGAACGCGCAGGATCTGATGACCGCCTGATCGCGATGCAGCGCCGTCCGATCACAGCGCTCGAATCTCGATGGCGACGTTCGTAGAGAGGAGCCCATTCATTGCCCTGTGTTGGGACCTTGGCCCGCCTCCTCCGCCTCTTTATTACTATTTAGTATTTACCCCTCGCGCTTCAAACGAGAGCCGTCCTTTTGGAGCGCTGCGATTTCGCCTCGTGGCGGGGAAACAGTAAATTCCTTCCCCCTGTCCTAACGTCTCGTCAATACCAGCTGTTTGATCATGTTTGGACGGTTGAGTCCTGGTCGTACGAGAGGGAGAAAGACGAGAAGGGCACAGTCCGCGTGAAAAATAAAAAAAAATAAAAAAAGGATTTTGGCCGTGCGAGCACGTGCGTTGGCGCCCGTGAGATGCCTGCCAACGGCTGTCACGGGCAAGCTGTGCCAGCGTGACCAACGTGTTTTTAGGCCCACATCATTCATGGTTCCTTTCTTGATGGAATGGGCGAAACTTACCGGGCCCTTTAAAAATCGGTGTCAAACCACACCGGTTCTACGATGCAAAGAATAAAAAAAAAAATTATAAAAATATATTAAAATAAAAAATTTCATTTAAAGTAGCATTTTTTTATATCCATCATAGCATACAAAATATATAACTTGAAATAACGTTTTTAAAATATCCTTCCCACTTTCATACAAAATTTCATTTTATGTGAAGAAGTAAGCGTCAGCTTTTTAGCTACCACGGTGAACCTAAAAAATATCATTTTAAAAAGTATTTTTACTTTAACATTATTTTTATAAAATTTTTACCTTCTACATCAATCATAAAAAATTATTGTCAAATAATATCGGTTTGAAAAAGGACTTATCTATGGAAGATGTTGTTGAAGCCTTTTTTTTTTAATCATATGGGACTAGTTGATTGGACATTTAAGTATAAAAAGAATAACTTTTAATCACAACATCTGATCTAATTCCATCTAAAACCTCAATATTTTTTGCTGGATTTAAATTATACTTAACCTTGAATAGATTTAAATGATTCATTAGGTTTAAAATTCTTTCAATATAGGGTAAATCATCACGGCATTGATTGCTAAATATGGTGAGTGGCATGACCCACTTTTGAATTCTAATTCGCTAACCGCTATACTCAAAAGAGGTTCATTCCTTGTTGCAGAAAAGGATAATTGCCCATGTTACGCAAGACATTTCAGAGGACGAATCACACCAATCACCAAGATCTCAGAACGAACCTCCCAATATGGAAATAGGGGTCAAATACAACACCTCTCAGGATCAACGAAATTTCAGTGCCAACTCCCTAAAACGATTCTAAAAAATTAAGTAACAACTTACCATCTCAGCAGCGCATAAAAACTAAGTCCCAAGACCTTTCAAGTATGCTTCTTAAGCTTTAACAAATGTCATTGCTGTCCAGAGATCTTTTCTAAACATTCTTCTGCAATAACCTTCTTCATTCTATCTGCTTGTTAAGATTTTTACTAATTTGGCTCGAAGAGGATTGTCTTTTAGGTTCACTAGGATAAAAGAAAAGTACTATCCCCATCAGCATCCTCAAGTCGAAAAACCAAAATCCACAGCAACACTTTTTTATTTCCTACACTTTTCAATATGATTAGTAAATGAATTAGGTTTAGATCTAAAATCATGGCTCAAAAATAAAATCGAATTAGATCCAGACATTAGGCATGATCCAATTCAATTCGATCCATTTATAGTTTTAGTTTCTGAAAAAGGATGAATTACGCTCATGAACTACTACTTTAGGCAAACAAACAAAAAAAAAAAAATTGCAAAGACTATCATCCCTTATAATTGCTCGGTAAATTGAACTTTACTGCGCTTTTTAAGAAACCTAGGTTAAGTAACATCTTTTGAAGGGTGATCGTCCGCTACAATGCTAAAAATGATCAGGATTTAACTGGATCAATTTCTTTTCCAGGCTCGTTTTCAAATTAAATGTTCAAATGGAATGTTTCCACTCTAAGAGATGTATGGACGTTTTGTCTTTCCAAATATGGCAGAACAGAGGATTTTGAATTACATGCAACCGGGACACACGAAGCCTGGATGTCCAAAGTACCGTCTTATCGTCCCAAGTATTTTGATGGCAGCCAATGCATCCGGCCCTACAATTCTTTACTCTACCATACTCTCTTGTATATGTAATTATGTTATCCCAACCTCGTTATATATATATATATATATATATATATATATATATATATATATATATATATATATATGATGTGAATAAAATCAAACCATGTGTCTATATATATATATATATATATGATGTGAATAAAATCAAACCATGTGTCTAACGTATTAATACGAATCAAACTATGCCTCTGCAACCACATCACATGGGCTATATATATATATATATATATATATATATATATATATATATATATATATATATATATTAATGCGAATAAAATTATGCCTCTGCAATCACAACACATGCCTATGTCTAATGTCTGCTGATTTCATGGGGACCAAAGCCTTGAGGCTCACATGGGTTGGTTCGCACCCAGTGCGATCTTCCTTCAAATAATATATTTCACCAATGAGTATTATTACTTTAACGTAGCCTCGGGACATGAGCCTTTCTGGGTTCCGACATTTCACGGGGAGGGGGTTCGTAATGCCGTGATACTCGACTTTACTTCGCCTTCTGCATGCATGAAAGTATCGCGGCTGCCGCAGCTCCGTTTGAAGGAACAAGGACGCAGACAACGATTGGAGGAGCGAAAGATTTAGTTTTACTTATATACGGTTCATATTAATTAAAATATAAAAAGAATATAAAAAATATGTTTTTATTTATATCAATAAAAATTAACTTGCGGTTTTTTAAACCATGGTGCGTAAAATATTTTCTTGAAAGATTACCACAAATATTTAATTTAATAATTTATTATCATAATTTTTTAAACTATAAAATATAGTATTTTTGATAGGGCTGATGGAGTTGTATCTAATCAACGGTGGATGAAGATCACACTTTCGGATGAACCCCTCATCTGATGGAGCTGATAAGGTCATGCCCAATCAACGGTGGTGATCACCATTCCAGAGCAACTTTAGTCGGCCACTCGGATAGAACCTTCAGTCGGCCATCTAGTTAGGACCTCGATCCGGTCACCCAAGTAGAACCTCCGACCGGTCATCCGGATAGGACCTTCAGTCGGCCATCAAGGCAGGACTTCGATCTGGCCATCCAGGTAGGACATCGACTTGATCATCCGGATAGGACCTCCAGTCGACCATCCGAGAAAGTTCCTCATGGGGCCCATCTATACGACCCCACTGCTCACAGCTGCTTGTATGCTTCGCAGAGACGTGGGAGATAAATCTGACAGATTCTGGCCATTCAAGCCTAACAAATTCTACTAACCTAGCGACAGCCGCCTAAGTCTGATAAGCCATGCCAACCCAGCGATGGCTGCCTAGGTCTAACAAATCCTGCCAACCCTGATATACCATGCGGGGAATAAATCATCCCAATCATGATATGCTAGACAAGAAGTAAATTCTGCCAATTCGTTTACATTGCGGGCTGCACGCTGATAGCCCGTTAACCATGACCTTCATGAACTTTCATAAATGGGTAAGAGGAATCCCTGACCAAGTCTGATGCCCACACATACGCTCACACAGAGCATCTCTCTCTAAGACTCTCGAGCTTACCTTCAAGCTCATAGCTATCGCCCAAAGCACTAACTTGAGCAGTGAAGGATCCCCACTAGAATCTCTGACCCTAGGGACTTTTTGCAAGCTCTCGATCGAGAGAAGCCCACCGGAGATCCCTAGCCTACCGAAAAGGTGATCGGATGCTCCTGATGATCAAGGAAGGTGACTTGGCGATAACAGATTGGCACGCCAGGTAGGGGGCAGAGCAGATCGGCAACACCATGCTACAGATCTCCATCCCCTCTAAATCAACGATGGTGATGACCCATGCTTGAGAAGCCTCCACTAGCCGTATGGGCAAGCCTTCGCAGCAAATCGAATAGAAGGAAGCCAGCCTTTCTGCTCCACCATCGCCATCACCTCAGACCACTCAATGGAATCAGCTTGCCATCCTCACCCACAAGTCCAGGTATTGGTGGCAGCAGTCCAGGAGATGCAGGAATGACACTCTATGGCCACACAGCAGTAGCCAAGTTCCCTCTCATCCCATGCGGTCACTGCCCAGGCCAGTCGTCAATCCTCTCACAGGAGATCTCCCCATCGGGAGACTCACCGCTGCCATGCCTCGCGAAGCACTGCCATCATGAGGCCCCCAAGTGGCCTCGATCTCCAATGTGAATGGCTTCGAATAGATGGATGAGTGCTAGAAAGCCTTTGAGGAGCTGAATGAGTTCCTATCTTCCCCGCCTCTGTTGTCGAAGCCGAAAGAAGGAAAGGATCTCTTCTTCTGCCTTGCCACCTCCCCAGAGGCGGTCAGCTCATGCTCGTCTGAGTCGATTCCGATGGAACGCAAAGGTTGGTCTATTGTAACGGCAAGTTGCTCCACAATGCGGAGACCAGATATTCAAAACCAAAAAAATTATTTTTGCACTAATTGTTTCTACTCAGCGTCTTAAGCCTTACTTTCAAGCTCATCCAATCATGATGTTCATGGATCAACCCCTGAAAGCTATATTAGCTCATTCAGATAGCTTCGGGTGGCTGGCCAAGTGGGCTATCAAATTGGAAGAGTTTATATCTCCTATCGGCCGAGGTCGGTCATGAAGTCCCAAGTTTTAATGGACTTTGTGGTGGAGTGCACCTGGACCGAGAGCCAGCCAGCGGAGCCCCCTCCAGCGGGCTTGGCTATTGGACCAAAGGAGATAGGAGAGACCTGGACCCTCCACATTGACGGTTTTCAAACTCCCAAGGGAGTGGGGCAGGATTAATCCTTGCAAGCCCGAATGGATGGTAGTAGAGTACGCCCTTTGATTCCTCTTCGAGGCCACTAATAACCAAAGTACGAAGCCGTGCTGGCGGGAATAAGACTTGCGCGGGAGCTTAGAGTAAAGCGCCTCAGAGCTTCACCGACTCTGGTCTCCCAACAGATCACTGAAGAATATGAAGCCCAAGACCCCATTATGTCTCGGTACTTAGATAAGGTCCGATCATAGACCTTTACTCTAGCCTACTTCTGTATCAGTTACATCTCAGAGGCAAAAATGCCAGAGCTGACACCCTATCTCGACTAGCCACATTGGCTACCAATGCCCTAGAGAGGACCTACATTGAGCATATGAAGCCCCAAGCATCGACGTCATGGAGGAGGCATTCCAGTCACACAAGAGCTGACTTTATTGGGTGCCTACGTTCGCTACCTCACTACAGCACTCTCCCAGATGATCACGAAGAAGCTAGACTACTCAAGTGAAGAGCTTCCAATTTTGAGGTAATGGACAGACAACTATACATAAGGTCATTCTCCTACCCCCTTCTCAAGTGCATAGGCCAAATGGATGTCGATTATGTCCTTCGGGAGATCCGCAAGGATATATGTGGAAACCACCTGGGGGGGAAGTTGCTAACATATAAGGCACTCCGCTAGAGGTACTATTGGCTCACCATACAGAAAATGCAGCTGAATTGGTTCAGAAGTGTGGAAGCTATCAACGGCATGCATACATCTAATGATAGCCCGCTTCCTAACTAGGTTCGCTATCATTCCCATGGCCCTTCGCTTAGTAGCGATGGACATCTTTGGTCCATTCCCCCAAGCTTCAGGCTAGTAGAAGTTTCTGCTCGTCACCATCGACCACTTCACCAAGTTGGTCGAAGTTGAGGCACTAGCATGGATCATCAAGAGCAAGGTGAAATCCTTCTTATGGAAGTCCGTCATTTGTCCCTTCGGGCTACCCCACACTGTCATACCAACAACGGGGACAATTTGATAACAAAACTTTCAAGGAATTCTACGTCAAGCTGAACATTTGTCATCGGTTCTCTTCTGTTGGCCACCTAAAGACCAATAGAGAAATCAAGGTAATGAACCGAACTATCCTCCAGGGCCTTTGGACTTGGCTGGATGAGTTTAAGGGTAGATGAGTGAAGGATCTCCTGAATGTACTTTGGGCCTACCATACAACTCCAAGAACCTACTGGTGAGACTCCATTCAGCCTCGTCTATGGATCAAAAGTGATCTTCCCAGTCGAGATTGGTCTCCCAAGCTTGCAGATGAAATCATACAATGAAGAAGATAATCCCATGCAGCTGAGGGCCAACCTCAACCTCATCGACGAGGCACACAACCAAGTGCAGCTCATAATGGCGACATTTCACTAGCGAAATGTGAGGTACTACAACGCCCATGTGCATTCGAAGGCCTTCCACCCCAAAAATCTCATCCTAAGGCGTGCTGAGGTTTCCAAACCAACAGAGGGGGAAAGCTATCCCTAAATTAGAAGGGACCTTATTGGGTCATCGAAACACTTCACAAAGGAGCATGCCGAATCGAAGGACTCGACGGAAAGCCAAACTTCGCACATAGAATACGAAAAACCTCTGCATGTACTACCAATGATGTGTAAGGATCCATTTGATGAGAATAAAAAGGGCTCCAAGCATGCTACTTCATCATCCAACCTTCTTGTGGATAGAAGATCAACTTCTTGACCTCACCTCGGACAACTCCAATCGACTCACAATTGGAATATGTTAACCTCTTGGCTCACAATCAATGTTTGATGACGATGCCTCCAGTCGGCTTACAGTTGGAAGACGGTGACGTCTCAGCTCACAGTCGATGAACGGCAATTTCTCGACTTTAAGTTGGACGACTCCAGTGGGCTTACAGTTGAGAGATGTCGACCTCCTGATTCATGATCGTTGGATGATGATGGCTTTTCAACTTCGTGTCGGATGAGTCCGGTCGGCTCATAGTTAGGAGACATCGACCTCTCATCTCACAATCATCGGACGACCACTTCCTGACCCTGCATCGGATGAATCCAGTCAGCTCACAGTTAGAAAATATTAATCTTTTGGCTCACAGTCATCAGACGACCACTACCCGACCCTGCGTCGAATGAGTCCAATCGACTCATAGTTGCAAGATGTTGACCTCCAGGCTCACAGTCATTGGACGATCATTTTTAACTCCGCATCAAATGCCACCGGATAGGACTCCAGCAGCCACCCGGATAGGACCCCAACGGCCACTCGGGTCGGACTCCAGAGCCGCCCGGGTAAGACTCCATCAGCCCTTGGGTAAGATCTCAAATCAGTTTGCAGGTGATGGACAACTACCCCCGACTCTAAGTCGAAAGGGGACAGCAAGCTAAGGGAACCCGGTTTGCCCCCGCCGACGAAGGCTATCCCTCAACTTCAAATTGGAAGATGGGAGCCAAGTCATGGCCCGATGGTCAAATTACAACCACTCTGCCTCCAATCCTACCTGAAGCCCTTCAAGCAAGCAAGTGAACCACCTCAAGGACGTGTTTCTGCATCCATGAACTTGTGCAGGCAAGTGAAAGTTGCCGGAAGCCAACGTGCAAACACAAATGTTAAGTGTTTAAAAGACCAAGGGACCAAGACTTCAGAGAAAAAGGTTCAAAGTACTTTAAAAATTCTTTATTGAAGTATAAGTGTGAGTTATAACAGAAAGAGCTAATTGAAGTCAAATTACAAGGGAAGTTCAAAGTGAAAATACAAAGGAAAAGTAGGGAATGGTCTTCAATCCTCGATGCGCTCCGTTAGTGTGGTCGCCTCCGTCGCCACCTCTGCAGGTGAATTACCACCACTCCCCCTAGCTTCAGGCACATCATCATAGTTTTCGGCCTCTCCCACTATGGCATCCGCCAGTTCCTCCGCCGACTCTTTCGGGTATTCGGTGATGATGTCATCCAAGTTGGTGATGTGGAAGATCCGGAAGACTTTATTCTTGTATTTCTTAAACCCTTTGAGGAATGTCGTAGGCTGCCTCTGCGACCTTATCACTAAAGTCAGCAGAGTCCCTATAGGCTTCCATGGCCCTAGCAGCCTTAGCCTAGCTCAGGAGGCCCCCTCCCTAGCCCCAGCAACCTCCTCAATTACCGCCCGCACCTTGGCCTCAGCGGCCTCCACTTTGGCATCGGCATCTATAGCTCGTGCCTCAGCCTCATCTCTATTCAGTTCAGCCCTCTCCATCTGGCCTTCGAGCTCTCTCAGCCGGGCTGAGGCTTCGACCCACTTTTCCTCGACAGCCACCAAACACCCAGCCTTGGCTTGGGCCCTCTCCTCCACCTCCACGAGTCAAGCCTCTAGTCCCTGGCTCGCCTCCACGGTGACTCAAAATTCATCTCCCAGTGCTGCCTCACATACAAAGGTTACTGAACTCATTATGGATTTCTAATTGATGTAGTTAAACTTTTGATTCCCGTCAATCCATTTGAGTCCAGATTCATTATGGATTTCTTACTTTATATTGGTTTGACTTTAAGTCCTATAATCAAGTTTTGTCAGTATGAGTCCAGTAATTTTTATTTGAGTCAAGTCAAGATTTATTGAGTCAAAGTGTAAGAAGTTGAAGACCCAAGACCATGAAGGCACATTCAATGCACCACCTCAGTAGCCATATGGAATCCCAATCAAAGTAGGCATCATCTACTCAATTAGGGCATCCCAGGATTTTTATGAAGTCATCTCAGTATAAAAGAAAGCAAATAAGCCCCTATAAAGGTGACTTGCCGTCCACCCCTTATGGAAAGCATAATATAGCACCATCCCCTAATCCTTTCCCTTATTTCAAGATGTCGCCTATCTCCTTATTTGAAAACCATCTTTGATCTCTTTTTCTTATTTCAAGATGTCATCTATCTTCTTATTTGGAAACAATATGGCATCCGTATTTTCTTTTTTTATATATAATTCAAAGGTTATGGTTTATTATAAAAACCCCGCCCTTCTTCTTATAGAGAAATTGTTAGGAAATATGTCCTATAACCAATCGTCTAGCTTATAGACAGTTGTGATTCATTGTACATGATTTATTTGATTAATAAAGTTATTTTGGTAGTACAACATATTTTTTATGTTCCAATAGTGGCTCACCTCTGTTGAGTACTCTACTATCAAGGGTATCTCACAGAAGGGCAATAGGTATAAGTGTCCCTTTGACCTGAGACTATCATGGTGACTTAGTAAGCAACTCACTGTACTTAGGCGCTGAACTACCCGGATTTCTAATCCAGTGACGGAAGGTTGCTGGGTATAGTCAAGTACTTATTAAATCAGTGATGAGTCAAGATGAAATTGTCCACTCTAAGTATTAGAGTTAATACTCGGTTTGTGTTTTAATTTTGCAAAACCTTGGCCAGGATAATCCATGTGAAGAGTCACAGGATTGTACATATTGAAACACACTTAGATGTTTTTGGAAGTTGGCAGTGAACTCTAAATTTATCTTGAGTATTTGGATAAGGGGATAATTATACAGTAACCATAGCCTAGGTTCCTGAATATTGCTTTGCATATATTCGTCTATTCGGACGTCGGGTACCATTGCTAGATGGTCACATCGATTGGTATAGGAAGTATTCCTATGCTATCGACTTAGATTCGAACCTATGGAGTCATGCACATAGTCAGATGACCTGGAGACAGGCTTAACCCATGATCTAAATGGGACTTGATCATATGGGTAATACCGAGTTTGTACTAGCAATGTCTAGCTAGCACTGGGCATTAGCGATAGTACTTGTTCTGGGGATAAACTTGAGTTAGTTTGTAACTCAAGTAAATTTTTAAGATTTATTCAGACCCATTGTGGGATAGACTTGAACCATAAACCAATGGTTGATTGACGATAGAGAGGTTTAAGATCTGGTTTCAAAGTGGTTTGAATCGATATCCAATATAGCCTATGATCATTTATTTATAAATTTTGAAATCATAAATTACTTTAAATTAGAAATTAAATAAGTCCAATGCAAAGTATGGTTCGAGATCTTCGCATGGTTCTTCCGATTTTAATTTGGACTTCAAACAAATTTAATCTGATTATTTCATATTTATAAATATTTTGAATATTTTTATATTATCGTTGGGCAGCCAACAACAGTTTAAAACTTCAAAAAAATTTATGATTCTATCATTTTATTTAAATTACGATTTTACCATGGCATGAATTTAAAATTTTGTATGAATTTAAAATTTTATTTAAATTACGATCTTGCCATTGAGATGATATGAATCCATAAATTTATTTTATAAAATTTTCTTTATGCGTTGACAACGCGTGAATGCCCGTAACCCATCCACTTTCGAAGATCGGATATTATCGTATCACAAAAAAAATTCAAAAATATTGTTTTGGGTTGTTTTACGATGGGTTTATTTAAGAACCTTTTCTCAACTTCGAGGATGACCGTAGCAGAGAAAGAAGAGTCCAAAAATCAGAGAAGTCCAACAAGAGAGGGTCTCCTCTCTTGGAGAAAGTTCTCCATCCCTTATGTTTCAATATCCCATGTCTCAAGGTTTCCTGGCGTGCGTACGAAATGGAGGAGTGGCACGTGCGACTCTCGCAAGGCATCAACAGGAAACTACTCACAGGAGATTAGATCTACATATGGTTTCTGCATCAGGTATGCAAATTGAAAGGTATAAAATTTAATTTTAAATTTTGCATACTTTCAATTATAGATATACATGACGTATTTTATAAATTTAATTAGATTAAATTTAAATAAAATACATGCATACAAATAAACCTGAGATACTGGAGCATCGTAAAATCAATTTTTTCCTTCAAATGGTATCAAAGCCTCCTAGGTTTAGGAATGCATAGTAAATCTGTAATAATCAAAGCATGTTTTAAAGCAGATCTAGCGTAGATCTAAATATGATACATGATTAAAGCATGTTTATTAATGATTAAAGCATGTTCTAAAGTAGATCTAATGTAGATCTAAATATAAAGCATGTTTATTATTGATAAAAGCATGTTTATTAGTAGGACTAGTGTATATCTAGAATCCTATGCTTTGCTATGTTTTTGGATTCATCTGGCCATCCAATCTGCTGAGGTTTCACAACCTCTGTTACCCTCACCACGGGGTGCTAATTAAGTTATGATCCATGAAACAGATCTAAAATAAAAGAATAAAAAAGGTTAAAATTATTTTACATTTTTTATCTGAATGTCATGATATTTTAGATTAAATCTAATATTAAATTATGACATAAATGTTAATTAAATTAATATTAAAATTTTGGATCATAAATAAAATATTGTAAAATTGTTTTACAAGATAAATTTTGAAATTGTTTCAAATTAGAAAATTGGATTAACTTAATTAAGAATTAAGTTGATGACTAAAAGATTTTAAATCATAAATCCATAAATCTGGGTAAATGGGTTAGCTAGGGTCAGGTTCAGTAATTAGGTTAGACCTAAGTTTAGAATGAATGGACCAAGTAGAGAATTAAGTCTAATCAAATGTTGAATTAGGTTTTCTTCTCTATACATCTCTCTGATTAGTTAGATTGATCAGTCCATACATCTAAATGGACTTGATTTTTGGCTTAGCGATGAGCCCGAGTCTCTAGGCTAGTCTAATTGAGTCTGATGATGTCTAAGGCAAGATGGTTAATGGCACAACCCATCTCTTGATCCCACTTACCTGGCCAATGTGGTCAACCAGAATCCATTAGATAGCTTATTGATTCGAGTTAACCCATGTCAATTAAGGCTTATCAGTCCAGACTGATTTTAGGAGCCCATGGATCAATTATTCATAAACCCCTCTAATAGGTAGTGGAAGGATTCTTGATTAAGGTTCATGTCTTTCCGCATTTGTCATAATTTGATCAAACCCTAAAAATTATTAGGTCCATAAAAGGTAAAGTTATGGTGATAACTAAGTCTTAGCCTCCTATTAAGTGGTTGGTAATGTGTCCAATAGTTGGGTGATCATTGGCAGACCCAAAGGTCGGGTGATCATCACGCTATTGGAATTGTCATTCATAATATGATGACTTAATGCAACTTTCTCAACGATGGTCAGGTTGGCCGACAAAGTCGGGCTTAACTATTTGTTGGTTTGAAACATTAAATTTTTCCATGTTAATGGTTGGACCTAACTAGGACCTTCATAGGAGGCCCAAAGGCTGATTGAAGTGCACTGTTGATCCACTTATTGATTTTGATGATTAACAAAAGCCATGAGTATATTACTTGTGTTACTAATGTAATTGACATATGTTTCAGGAATTTAGAAAGGTAAATCATTCAAATATTACATAGAAAATGAGTTTAAATCAGTTTCTATTGATATATGTCAAAGTTCAGAACTTGGAGCTGACACCCACAGTTTTGGAGCCGACTCCAGAGCGTATCAAAACAGTTTAAACTTTCGGCACGGTTTAGAGTCAACACCTAGATATCTAGAGTCGACACCTAAAAATTTAGAGTCGACACCTAGAATGTTAGAGATGACTCTAACCTGAGATACAAAGAACGGTTTTTCTACATCAATGTTCGGAGCTGACACCCCAGAAATTAGAGCCGACTTCAGATCACGTTGAGCCGACACAACAATTTATCAGAGCCGACTCCCCGACGGACGTTTTGTTACGATTTTTGGAAACCCGATTTAGAGCCAACACCTAAAAAGTTGGAGCCGATTCTAACATGTCAGAATCAAATTTTAAATATGTCAGAGACGATTCCAACGGTAACATTTCTTCACCTAACCCCCAACGAATTTATTTCTTTGCGTGAGGAAGCAATCCAAGTACACTCTCAATGGATATTTCTCACCTAATCTTGGATTAAGGAAGTTTATAAAAAGGGCATCGTCTGTTTGAAAATAGAGAATAAGAGAGAAAAGAAAATATTGAAAAGAAAAAGAGAGGAATCTATTAGCTTTCAAAAGAGGAAAATCTCTATGCTCAAGGCCATCTACTGAGAAAAGATAGAAGAGAAATCCAAAGGCGTTTCAATATCAAATCCGAAGGATTTCCACCATTTTGAAGAAGAGGAGCAAGAACCCTAAAATCTTCAACCTTCTCTTCAACGAGCTTCATTCAAGAATCTCAGTTCAAATCATGATAGTCCATTCAGAAGAGAGGTGGAAAAGAAGAAAAGCTCAACTTCACATTGCTTCAAAACAGGCTTTTCTATTCTCATTTATTTACATTGCATATTTGCTCAATTGAGGAGCTTTTAATTATTGTAAACATATACTTGAATTGTCTGTTTGCTAATTCAATCAGGAGGATTCAATTAGTTGAGGTAGTTGACCTCGGAGTAAGCTAAGAGTAGCTTACATTGGGTTGTGTTCTGGTAAACCCATGAAAACCAGCTGGGTTCGTTATGACCCCATGTAAAACAACAAGTTCGAGTTGTGATCTTGCAAAACAACTCAGCTATAATCAGGGTGATTATAGTGGTGACCCAAGAGTTGCTTGGGAGTGGACGTAGGTGTGGGTAACACCGAACCACTATAAATCTTTTGTGTTTATCGTGATTATCTCTCTCTATCTCTTATTGTACTTTACATTCTTAGCATCACTTCACTTGTGCACATTAACTTTGTGAAATTGGCTTTTAAGTGTAAATTTTTTTTTTAAATAACCCAATTCACCCCCCCTCTTGGGTTGCCATCTGGGCCAACAATTGGTATCAGAGCTTGTGCTCATTTCGGCTTGATTTAACAATCAAGAGCTAAAGATCCAAATGATAGCTCAAGCTGGATCATCTTTTTCTGAAGGTCAATCCACAAATTGACAACCTTTGTTTAGTGGCACAAATTATTCATATTGGAAAGCTAGAATGAGAATTTTTATTCAAGCTTTAGACTATGAATTATGGAGTGTCATTATCAATGGTCCCAGCACTCCCACACACATAGTAGACGGATCTATAGTTCCTAAGCCCGAAAGGGATTGGAATGAAAATGACAGGAAAATGGCTCAGCTTAATGACAATGCCATGAATGTCCTATACTGTTCTTTGGATGCAAATGAATTCAATAGAATATCTACTTGCATCTCAGCCAAAGAAATATGGGATAGGTTGAAAGTTACTCATGAGGGTACCAACCAAGTTAAGGAATCCAAAATTAACATACTAGTGCACAAATATGAACTTTTCAGCATGGAACAAAATGAGTCAATCATATGCATGTACACTAGATTTACTGATATTGTAAATGGATTGAAAAGTCTTGGTAAGACTTATACTAACTCAGAATTAGTGTGAAAAAATCTTAGGTCTCTTCCGAGATCATGGGAAGCCAAAGTGACAGCAATCCAAGAAGCCAAAGACTTGAACATTCTACCTTTGGAGGAGCTACTTGGATCCCTTATGACCCATGAGCTTACGATGAAACAACATCAAGAGGAAGAGGTAAAAAAGAAAAGAATAATAGCACTCAAAGCTGCAGAAAATGAAAAGAGCAGCAGTGAAAATGATGAAGAAGATGATGAGACAGCTCTCCTTGCAAAGAAATTTAAAAAATTCATGCAAAGAAGGAGACCCTTCCACAAGAGAAAACCTGGAATCAAAATGGAAGGAGAAAGAGAAAGAGAAAAGGATAAGGACAAGGAAAAGGATCCCTTAATATGTTATGAATGTAAGAAACCGGGACATTTTAGATCAGAATGTCCTCAATTGAAGAAGGGATACAAAAAGAAGAAGAAAGCTTATGTTGCAACTTGGAGCGACAACGAGGAATCTTCATCCGAAGAAGAACAAAAAGAGGTTGCCAACATATGCTTCATGGCAAATGATGAGAATGAGGTAAATTATGAAACCCCCAATAATGATTTTACTTTTGATGAATTGTATGATGCTTTTAATGAATTAGTTAGTGATTTCAAGATTTTGAGAACCAAAAACAAAACATTGAAAACTAAAAACTTAGATCTTCTCAAAATGAAAAATGAACTAGTTTTTGAAATTAACAAACTAAATCTGAAAAGGATGATATATTGAAAGAAAAAGAATCAATTTCTAATGAAAATCTTAATTTGAAGAAAGAAGCTGATAAGCATAAGAATATTGTTGATAAATTTATAAATAGCTCAGAAAAACTTAATCTACTTTTGAATAATCAAAGAGCTATTTTTAATAAAGATGGTTTAGGATATAGACCACATATAAAACAAAAATATGTCAACAATTTTTTTTTAAAGAAAACAATCAAAGATGATATTTCATGTTATCATTGTAACAAAAAAAGATATAAATCTTATGATTGTAATTTCAAAATGTCTCATAAGAATTTAAATCTTAAAGATAAGAAAATATGGGTTCCAAAATGAACAATCTTTATTGCTACTAACCATGAAGGACCCAAGAAGACTTGGGTACCTAAACAAAAGATTTGATTTCCTTGCAGGAGTGTTTTGCGGCCAAAGGATCAAAAAGAAAATGGTATCTTGATAGCGGCTGCTCAAGACACATGACGGGTGACAAAGATCAATTCATCACCCTGGAAGCCAAAAGAGGAGGAGTTGTAACTTTTGGAGACAATGGCAAAGGCCAAATTATGGGCTTTAGTAAAATTCAAATCACTCCATCCACTTTTATTAAAAATATTTTATATGTAGATAGATTAAAACATAATTTGATTAGCATTAGCCAACTGTGTGATAAAGGTTTCAAAGTTTCTTTTGAAGCTTCTATTTGCACTGTATCAAATCTCATTGACAATAGCATTATATTTATTGGAAATAGAAATGACAATGTATACTTAATTGATTTAGACAATTTGTCTACTAGTAATCATTGCTTAATTGCTGATAATGCTAAGGTAAATAAGATTGGATGGCTATAGCATCGTAGACTAGGTCATGCAAGCACACACTTAATCTCAAAATTGATTAGAATGGATTTAGTTAAAGGACTTCCAAAACTAGATTTTAAAAATAATAGAATTTGTGATGCATGTCAATTTGGAAAACAAACTAGAAATTCTTTCAAATCTAAAAATATTGTTTCCACTACTAGGTCGAGCTACTTCATATGGACCTTTTTGGACCTACTAGAACTACTAGTTTAGGAGGAAAGAAATATGGTCTTGTGATAGTAGATGAATATTTTAGATTCACTAGGGTATTATTTTTAGCTCACAAAGATAAGACTTTTCCTATATTTTTGAAATTCTTCAAGAAAGTCACAAATGAGGAAAATAACACCATAGTGTCTCTTAAAAGTGATCATAAAATAGAATTTTTAAATCATTTATTTAAAAATTTTTGCATTGAGAATGGCATTATTATAACTTCTCAACACCTAGAACACCTCAACAAATGGAGTTGTAGAAAGGAAAAATAGAACTTTAGAATACATGGCCTGTACCATGCTATGTGAAAGCCAACTCCCAAAGTACTTTTGGATGGAAGCTATAAACACGGCATGTTACATCCTAAATAGAGCCTTAATTAGATCAATCCTTAAGAAAACTCCCTATGAACTATGGAATAATAGGAAACCCAATATTAGTTACTTTCATGCATTTGGTTGTCGATGTTTCATTCATAATAACGATAAAGACAATCTTGAGAAGTTTGACGCAAATTTGATGAAGGTATATTCTTAGGATATTCCACTTCTAGCAAGGCCTATAGGATATTTAATAAGAAGTATTTAATTATAGAAGAGTCAATTCATATAGTTTTTTATGAATCTTTAGCATCAAGTTCTGAAAAGATAAATGATGAGGAAGATACAAATTTGCTTGAAAGAGATATTGAAAAATTGAATATAGATGTATCTTTAGATCATGAACCAGAAGCTAAGGATGATGATTTACCTAAGGATGATGGTATTGATACTACTCATAATGATATAGATCTATCTAGAGATTGAAGATATGCTTATGGTCATCCAAAGGACTTGATCATAGGTGATCCATCTCAAGGTGTAAGAACTAGATCATCAATGAGAAATATCAATAATCATCTTGCATTTGTGTCTCATATAGAACCCAAAACTATCGAGGAAGCCAAAAAAGATAGTAATTGGATGTTAGCTATGCAAGAGGAATTAAATCAATTTACTAGGAATAAAGTATGGACCCTAATTGATAGACCCAAAGGTCATCCTGTTATAGGATCTAAATGGATATTTAGAAACAAACTAGATGAAAATGGCATTGTAATTAGAAATAAAGCTAGATTAGTTGCAAATGGATATAATCAAGAAGAAGAATTGATTTTGATGAAACTTTTGCACCCGTTGCTAGATTAGAAGCAATTAGATTATTACTTGCATTTGCATGTCATATGAACATTAATTTATTTCAAATGGATGTGAAAAGTGTATTTTTAAATGGATTTATAAATGAGGAAGTTTTTGTTGAACAACCTGGTTTTGAATATCATGAATTTTCAAATCATGTTTTTAAATTACCAAAGCATTTTATTGTTTGAAACAAGCACCTAAAGCTTGGTATGATAGGCTAAGCAAATTTCTAATTGAAATGATTTCTCCAGAGGAAATGTCGATAAAACCTTATTTTTGAAAAGAAAAGATAAAGACTTATTAGTAGTACAAATCTATGTAGATGATATAGTATTCGGTGCTACTAACAATCTTCTCTGTCAAGAATTTGCAAAGTTGATGCAGGGTGAGTTTGAGATGAGTATGATGGGAGAACTTAACTTCTTTCTTGGACTACAAATCAAACAAAAAGAAAGGGGATTTTCATCAACCAGACAAAGTATACTAAAGAAATTCTCAAGAAGTTTGGTATGGAATCAGTTAAGCCTCTTGGAACACCTATGAGTCCCTCATGCAAACTGGATAAAGATGAAGATGGTAAGCAAATTGATCAAAAATACTACAGAGGTATGATCGGTTCATTACTTTATTTAACAGCAAGTAGACCAGATATTATTTTTGTTGTATGCTTATGTGCTAGATATCAGTCTGAACCTAAAGAATCTCACCTAATAGCTGTAAAAAGAATTCTAAGATATTTAAATAGAACTAAAATGTAGGATTATGGTATTCTAGAGACTCAACATTAAATTTGATTGCATATTTTGATTCTGATTTTGCTGGTTGTAAATTAGATAGAAAAAGTACAAGTGGTGCATACCAATTTTTAGGTAGTAACTTAATCTCTTGGTTTAGCAAAAAGCAAAATTCGGTTGCATTATCAACTGTGAAGCTAAATATGTTGCAGCTGAAAGTTGCTATGCTCAAATCCTTTGGATTAAGCGACAACTTAAAAATTATGGTATAACACTTGATAAAACTCCAATTAGATGTGATAATACTAGTGCAATAAATCTAACTAAAAATCCAATTCAACATTCAAGAACAAAGCACATTGAAATAAGACATCATTTCATTAGAGAACATGTAGCTAATAACGATATTTGTCTTGATTATGTATGTACAAATGAACAATTAGTGGACATATTTATAAAACTCTTAAGTGAAAAAAGATTTTGTTATCTTAGAGGAGAATTAGGAGTCTATGATCCATCGAAATGATTTTAAATCTCCTAGGAATGACTATCTAGAATTCAATCAATTTCTTGAAAATTCTTTTATGATTCTAAGAAAAATTTATCTAGATGTTTGAACCTCTTGATTCATCACATTCTAAGGAAGATTTATCTAAAATTTGATAACTTTTGAGAAGTTTCATATCCTTTGAAAATCTAATTTTTTCACTAAAACTGTCTTGGAGCCGACACCACTATTAGTGGAGTCGACACCTGTCTGTGTTGCTCTCTGTCTATGACCTTGGAGCCGATACCCGCCTTTGTAGAGCCGACTCTATTTCAGGCGCTAATTGTGTTAGCGACTTGGAGTCGACACCAGCTTTGCGGGAGCTGACACCTTATGGTCTCAGGTTGACTATATTAGGGCAGAGTCAACACCTATTCGTTCCCAATCGACTCCAAACTATTCCAAAACCTTCTCCACTTCTTTCAAATCCTAGAATCCCTCTAATTCATCACTTCCTAGCATCAAATGGTACCTAAGCACTGTGGATCAGTCTTCAGAGCAACGGTGACAACGGGAAAACGAACGGTGAGGCGTCCGGTGAGATAACCATCGCCTAGCTCAAGTTCTACATCGTCATCTTCCACTCCAAGCGCTATCCCTGGTCCACCCTTTCCCCAAGTTGATATTTTAGCCGGGAAAGTTATTACAATGGGTAGAAAAGTAGATTTTGGATTCTTTGAAGCAAAGGGTTTCATACTTGGAAGACAACTTAAAGAAATGGGATGGGGAAAGGTATGTTCCTTAGATGTTCCCACTATCCTGCTCTTGTAAAGGATTTTTATCTTAATTTGACTAGAGAAGACAGAGGAATTGTCAGTTATTAAGAGAAACTCGAATCCATTTAACATCGAAGATTTTAGGAAATCTGTTGGAGATACCAGTTATTGGACCGATTGCCAACTCTCATAGTGAGAGAGGTGAGGTATTGTCAAGAATACTTGGTAGGGATGTGGTTGAATTTAAAGAAATTAGGGCTAATCAGTTATCCCTAGAGTTGAGGCTTTTGCATAACATCTATAGCAGAATTTTATTTCCTAAAACTGAACGGTTTGAGTATGTGTCCGAAAGGGACATTGTGGTAATGGACTGTATAGTGACTGGTCAACCAATAAACCTACTTGGCATGATATGATTTGGTATATGACAGAGGCTAGCAGTAAGAAAAGGTTCACACTACCCTATGGAATGATTTTGACAATGGCTTTTCAGAGTCAAGGAGTGAATATATTGGACAATGAGCCTTTCAAAAGTCTTAGACATACGGATTATTATAATAGTGCAACTTTACACCGTATGGGCTTTGTGAAGATTAATGGACATTGGAAAAGGAAAGGGCAATTTGATGATAGAGTAGCTGAGGTGAAAACTGCAGCCCCTGGTCCATTAGTGGTAGGACCATCAGTGAGGCACTCGTCACCAGGTCCCAGTAGTTCTGCACCCCAAGCACCAGCACCTGCTCCGGCCCCTACATCATTTAGTCAAGTATCCACTGGATTTTCTGAGAGTCAGTTGGAGCAGCTCAAATCCCTATTTACAGATCATGAAATCAAAATGAAGAATGAGATTGAAAGTCAGCTTATGGGATTCAGGCAATTTTTCTATTCATTGGAATACGATTAGTCTAATTGAGTCATCACTGAACACATCTTCAGTTACCTTGGTGAAAGACATAAGACTGATATTTGAGAAATCAAGGATATAGCAGGTGACTCTGATACATATTCCAAATGCAACGCTAAACTTCAGGAGAAAGTTAGTTGCAGCTGCTTTGGTTGAGAGAATGTTAAATGATTTTATGAAAATTCAAGAGAAAGGGATGGGACAGATTTTAGAGGAACTAAAAAGGATTTTGAGATGATCTATTCAAATTCAAGCTTTCTTTAGTATTTAGTTTGTAACTAGGATTAATTTTGATGTTTTGATGTAATGTGAATGATGTAGTTTGTAATGACTTAATGAATGTTTTGATGTAATGACTTTGTACCTAATGAATGCAATATGAAGTTAATCTTGTTGCTTAAATTTTTGAACTTTGAGTCACTCAATTCTTGTGTTTATATTTTGATATATTTGTTGATTGATTCAAGATAGATGCACCCTCTTCTTAACCTTTTTATTGATAACAAAAAAGGGGAAGAAAGAGTGTTTATGTATATGCATAGGGCAATTAAAGAGTATATGTACTTATATATGCATGAGCCAAGTCAAATGAAAGTAAAGTTACATGGAAATCAAAATATGAATAAGGGGAAGAAAGAGTGTTAATATATGAATATGCATGGAATTTAAATGAATATTAAGATATGGACACACATAGGGGGAGCTACCTTATTAAGAGGGAGCTTAAACCTTGAATTTACAAATTTTGATAATTATGCATTAATTGATTATGCATATACTCAATATTTTTGTCATCATCAAAAAGGAGGAGATTATTGACCCACTTATTGATTTTGATGATTAACAAAAGCCATGAGTATATTCCTTGTGTTACTAATGTAATTGACATATGTTTCGGGAATTTAGAAAGGTAAATCATTCAAATGGTACATAGAAAATCAGTTTAAATCAGTTTCTATTGATATATGTCAAAGTTCAGAACTTGGAGCCAATACCCACAGTTTCGGAGCCGACTCCATGGCGTATCAGAACAGTTTAAACTTTCGGCACAGTTTAGAGTCGACACCTGGATATCTAGAGTCAACACCTAAAAATTTAGAGTTGACACCTAGAATGTTAGAGCCAACTCTAACCTGAGATACAGAGAATGGTTTTTCTACGTCAGTTTTTGGAGCCGACGCCCCAAAAATTAGAGCCGACTCAGATCGCATCGAGCCCACACTACAGTTTATCAGAGCCAACTCCCCGATGGACGTTTGTTGCTATTTTGGAAACTCGATTTAGAACCGACACCTGAAAAGTTGAAGCTGACTCCAACATGTCAAAATCGAATTTCAAATCTGTCAGAGACGATTCCAACGGTAACATTTCTTTACCTAACCCCCAACGATCTATTTCTTTGTGTGAGGAAGCAATCTAAGTATACTCTCAATGGCTATTTCTCACCTAATCTTGGATTAAGGAAGTTTATAAAAAGGGCGTCGTCCGTTTGAAAATAGAGAATAAGAGAGAAAAGAAAATATTGAAAAGAAAAAGAGAGGAATCTATTAGCTTTCAAAAGAGGAAAATCTCTGTGCTCAAGGCCATCTACTGAGAAGAGATAGAAGAGAAATCCAAAGGCGTTTCAAGATCAAATCTGAAGGATTTCCACCGTTTTGAAGAAGAGGAGCAAGAGCCCTAAAATCTTCAACCTTCTCTTCAACGAGCTTCATTCAAGAATCTCAGTTCAAATCGTGATAGTCCATTCAGAAGAGAGGTGGAAAAGAAGAAAAGAAGAAAAGCTCAACTTCACATTGCTTCAAAACAGGATTTTCTATTCTCATTTATTTACATTGCATATTTGCTCAATTGAGGAGCTTTTAATTATTGTAAACATATACTTGAATTATTTTTTTGCTAATTCAACCAGGGGGATTGAATTAGTTGAGGTAGTTGACCTCGGAGTAAGCTAAGAGTAGCTTATGTTGGGTTGTGTTCTGGTGAACCCGTGAAAACCAACTGGGTTCGTTGTAACCCCGTGTAAAACAACAAGTTCGAGTTATGATCTTGCAAAACAACTCAGCTATAATCAGGGTGATTATAGTGGTGACCCAACAGTTGCTTGGGAGTTGACGTAGGTGTGGGTAACACCGAACCACTATAAATCTTTGTGTTTGTCGTGATTGTGTCTCTCTCTCTATCTCTTATTGTGCTTTACATTCTTAGCATCACTTCACTTGTGCACATTAACTTTGTGAAATTGGCTTTTAAGTGTAAATTTTTTTAAAAAAGAATCTAATTCATCCCCCCCCCCTCTTAGGTTGCCATCTGGGCCAACATGCACCCTAGGGCAAAATAGATTACTAAAAATTGCTTGGAGAAGCAATTGGTTAAAGAACATACCTTTAGATGCACATGGGTGGGCCGGCCAAAGTCGGGCTCATGTGTTGTCTATTGGATTCTAGTACCCACTAAGGAATTAGGGATAATTTCATGGATTGGAAGTAAAGACTACCAATCTGAATAATATAGTGGCAAGACCTTTAGACTAAAGTCCATGTCTTTAGGATTAATAAATCATGTAAGCTAATAGGTTTTGGTTATCCTTTCAGATCATGTCAACCAATTTGTCACTCCGTTCATTGTTGGACAATGATAAACTAATGGGTCCCAACTTCGATAGCTGGTATCAAAGACTCAGGATAGTCTTGGAACATGAGAGGATTCTTTATGTGAGAATGGATCCTGAACCTGAGGAGCCAGCTTCGAATGCTTGCACTGTGGTCATAGACACTTATCAGAAGTGGATCAATGATCGCACCATAGTACGGTGCATTATGCTGGCCTCCATGAATGATGAGTTCAATAGAAAGTTTGAGGAAGCCCAACCTAAAGAGATCCTTCAAAAGTTGAAGGAGCCCTTCGGCACACCAGATGACGTTGAAAGGTACAGAGTGTCTAGTGCCATTTTCAATGCTCGAATGCATGAAGGGGCATCGGTCACTGATCATGTATTGTACATGATTGAGATGATCGAGCGCCTAAGCAAGCTCGACTTTTCCTTGCATGAGCAGCTTGGTAAGGATGTTATATTGAACTCCCTGCCTGGTTCCTACTTAGATTTTCTTAGTCATTTTAGAATGACAAAACCTGTAGTAAACTACCATGGTTTATTGGGTTTACTGCAGACTTATGAAAAGGATCACCAGCTCCAAAAGGACTCGGTAAATTTAGTGAGAGTTTCTGGAGCAGGTCGTTGTTCCTTTAAGAAAAGGATGAAGAAAAGGAATAAGAATAAAAAAGTGCAAAATGATGGGCATAATCAGGCTAAGAAAAAGCTAAGGCTGATAAGAACCAAGTGGAATGCTTCTTCTGCAAAAAGCTGGGTCATTGGAAGAGGAACTATTCTCAATACATTGCAACCCTGGATCCTAACAGACCAAGAAAGAAAAAGCAGCAAGTAGTTGCTGGACAAGGTACTTATGTGATAACACCTTGTAGTTTTCTCTATTTGTGATACTACTAATTGGATATTAGATACGGCAGTCCAATTCATATTTGCAATTCTTTGCAGGAACTTCGAATTAGTAGGAGATTCAAAGATGGCGAAAGATTCCTGAACGTGGGTGATGGAAGTCGAGTTCCAGTCATAGCATTAGGAGTAGTAGAGCTATTTTTTGAATCATGTAATGTCATGCTAAGTGAATATCACTATTGTCCTAATTTCTTATTAATATCGTTTCTGTAGGCCAATTGGCCATTGAAGGATTTGATTTTTCAATTGTTGACCCAATTATTGATTTTGATGATTAACAAAAGCCATGAGTACATTCCTTATGTTTCTGATAAATTTGATAAGTATTTCAGAATTAAGATTGGTTATTCATCAATATGTTACTTAGAAAATCAGTTTCAAGTTGAATTTAAATGGAATTTATGTAAGTTTAGAACTAGAGCCGATACCCTAAGTCCTCGGAGCCGACTCCAGAGAGTATCAGAACAGTTTGATTTTTGGCATGGTTCGGAGCCGACACTTAAATTTCTGGAGCCAACACATGAAAAATTAGAGTCGACACCTGTAGAGTGTGAAACCGACTCCAGACCAGTTACAGAGAGTAATATTTTCGGACACTGGTGGAGCCGACAACTTCAGAAAGTTAGAGCCGACTCCAGATCTCGCCGAGCCGACACTTCAAAATCTTGGAGCCGACACCTTGATGGACCATTTATTACTATTTTTAGGATCCCGATTTGGAGCCGATACATGAAGACCTGGAGCCGACACCTCCATGTCAGAAATAGAATTTTCAAGTTTTCAACGGATATATTTTTCTTACCTAATCCCTAACGGATATATTTTCTTTTGGTAAGGTACATCCAACGATAACTCCAACGGCTATTTTTCACCTACTCATGGATTGAAACGCCTATAAAATGGGATTGAATCATTTGAAATAAAAAGAATGGAAAAACAGTAAAACGAAAAGAAAAAAGAAGAAATCAAAAATCCCTCTTCAAAAATTTTCTGAGCCAAAGCCTATCCACTATTGAGAGTTAGAAGAGGAATCCAAAAGCGCCAAAAGAGCTATTTCAAAGGATTTCCCTAGTTTTGAAGAAGAAGGAGAAAAGCCCTAAATCTTCAACCGTTTCTTCACCAAAATCTCTTCAAGTGCTCTAATTCCATTCAATTCAAAGAGAAGGAGAAGAGAAGAAAAGAAGAAAAGCTCAAGCCCTACATTGCTTCAGAAATTAGGTTTTCTATTCCATTTACTTACATTGCTTATTTGCTCAATTAAGGAGTTGTTATTGTTGTAAACTCTTAATTGATTTGCTGTTTGTCTAATTCAATCAGGGGATTGAATTAGTTGAGGTTGTTAACCTCGGGTAAGCTAAGTGTAGCTTACGTTGGGTTTTGTGCTGGTGAACCCGGAAAAACCAGCTGGGTTCGTTGTGACCCCGTTTAAAACAACAAGTTAGAGTTGTAAGCTTGTAAAACAACTCGATTGTAATCTGGGTGATTATAGTGTGGACCCAAGAGTTGCTTGGGAGTGGACGTAGGTGTGGGATACACCGAACCACTATAAATCTTTGTGTGTTTGTCGTGCCTTTGTCTCTATCTCTCAATCTCTCTCATTTAAATTGTGTTCTTTACTTACTGCATTACCTTCACTTGTACACCTAATTGACTTTAAGTTTTAAAGTGTTTAAAATTTTAAAAAGAACCCAATTAATCCCCTCCTCTTGGGTTGCCATTTGGGCCAACAATTGGTATCAGAGCTAGTGCTCATTTTTTGTTCCAACGATCAAGAGTTAAAGATCCAAATGGCAACACAAGCTGGATCTTCATTTGCTGAAGGTCAATCCACTAATAGACCTCCTTTATTTAATGGTTCAAATTATTCTTATTGGAAAGCTAGAATGAGAATTTTTATTCAAGCTTTAGATTATGAACTATGGAGTGTAATCATTAATGGACCTAGCACACCACACACGTAGTAGATGGTTCAATAATTCCTAAACCCGAAAGGGATTGGAATGAGAACATAGGAAAATGGCTCAGCTTAATGCAAAAGCCATGAATGTTTTATATTGTGCTTTAGATGCTAATGAATTCAATAGAATTTCTACATGTATTTCTACAAAAGAAATTTGGGATAGATTAGAAGTTACCCATGAGGGTACTAATCAAGTAAATGAATCAAAATTAACATTCTAGTGCACAAATATGAATTGTTTAGCATGGAACAAACTGAATCAATCACTTGCATGTACACTAGATTCACTGATATAGTTAATGGTCTAAAAAGTCTTGGTAAGACCTATACTAATTCTGATTTGGTGCGTAAAATTCTTAAGTCTCTTCCAAGATCATGGGAAGCAAAAGTAACTGACATCCAAGAAGCCAAAGATCTGAATACATTACCTTTGGAGGAGCTGCTTGGATCATTGATGACCCATGAGCTGACTATGAAGCAGCATCAAGAGGAAGAAGTCAAGAAGAAGAACAATTGCTCTCAAGGCTGCAGAAAATGAAAGAGCAGCAGTGATGAAGAAGATGAAGATGATGAGGAGACTGCACTCCTTGCTAAGAAGTTTAAAAGATTCATGCAAAGAAGGAAACCCTTCCACAAAAGAAAATCTGGATTCAAAATGGAAGGAGAAAAAGAGAAGGACAAGGACAAGGACAAAGAAAAAGACCTCCTCATATGTTATGAATGTAAGAAACCATGGCACTTGAGATCAGATTGTCCTCAATTGAAGAAAGCCTACAAAAAGAAGAAGAAGGCTTATATTACAACATGGAGTGATAGTGAAGAATCTTCATCCGAAGAAGATCAAAAGGAAGTTGCAAACATATGCTTCATGGCAAAAAATGACAACGAGGTAAGTTTCAAAACTCCCAATGAAGATTTTACCTTTGATGAATTATATGAAGCTTTCAATGAGTTAATTAATGATTTCAAAGTTTGAAGAAATAAAAATAAATCTTTGAAAACTGAAAACTTAAATCTAATCAAACAGAAAAATGAATTAATTCTTGAGGTTAAAAATCTGAAATCTAAAAAGGAAGATGTTTTAAAAGAAAAAGAATTGATTTCAAATGAAAACCTTAATCTAAAGATGGAAGTTGATAAATATAAGAATGTAGTTGATAGATTCACTTATAGCTCAGAAAAACTTAATTTATTGTTAAGTAGCCAAAGAGCGGTATTTGATAAAGCTGGTCTAGGATATAGACCTCATATGAAATAAAAGTATGTAAACAATTTCTTTATTAAGAAACCAAGCAAAAATGATATTACATGTTTTCATTGCAACAAAAAGGGACATAAATCTTATGAATGCAATAAGAATTTAAGTGTTAAAGGAAAGAAAATATGGGTTCCGAAAGGAATAATATTTATTGCTACTAACCATGAAGGACCCAAGAAAGTTGGGTATCTAAACAAAAGGTTTGATTATCTTGCAGGAGTGTCTTGCGGCCAAAAGATCAAAATGAAAGCGGTATCTTGATAGCGGCTGCTCAAGGCACATGACGAATGACAAGGAGCAATTCATCACCCTTGAAGATAAAAGAGGAGGAGTTGTTACATTTGGAGACAATGGTAAAGGCCAAATTATGGGATTTGGTAAAATTCAAATAACTCCATCCACTTTTATAGAAAATGTTTTATATGTTGATGGTTTAAAACATAATTTAATTAGTATTAGCCAATTGTGTGATAAAGGTTTCAAAGTTTCCTTTGAAGCTTCTATCTGCACCGTTTCTAATCCCACTGACATAAGCATTATATTTGTTGAAAATAGAAATGGCAATGTATACTTAATAGATTTAGACAATTTGTCTACTAGTAATCATTGCTTAATTACTAATAATGCTAAAGTTAATGAGATCGGATGGTTGTGGCATCGTAGATTAGGTTACGCAAGCACACTTAATTTCAAAATTAATTAGAATGGATTTTGTTAAAGGACTTCCAAAGTTAGATTTTGAAAATAACAGAATTTGTGATGCATGTCAATTTGGAAAACAAACTAGAAACTCTTTCAAATCTAAAATGTTATTTCCACTTCTAAGCCACTTAAACTACTTCACATGGATCTTTTTGGACCTACTAGAACCACCAGTCTAGGAGGAAAGAAATATGGTCTTGTGATAGTAGATATTATTCTAGATTCACTTGAGTATTATTTTTAGCTCATAAGAATGAGACTTTTCCTATATTCATGAAATTCTTCAAGAAAGTCACTAATGAGAAAAATAACACCATAGTGTCTCTTAGAAGTGATCATGGAATAGAATTTAAAAATCATTTATTTAAAAATTTTGCATTGAACATGGCATACATCATAATTTTTCTGCACCTAGAACACCACAACAAAATGGATTGTAGAAAGAAAGAATAGAACATTAGAAGACATGGCCCGTACCATGCTATGTGAAAGCCAACTCCCAAAGTACTTCTGAGCGGAAGCTATAAACACAGCATGTTACATCCTTAATAGAGCTTTAATTAGGCCAATTCTTAAGAAAACTCCTTATGAACTATGGCATGATAGGAAACCTAACATTAGTTATTTTCATGCATTTGGTTGTCGATGTTTTATTCATAATAATGGTAAAGATTATCTTGAAAAATTTGATGCAAAATCTAATGAAGGCATATTCTTAGGATATTCAACAACTAGTAAAGCCCATAGAGTATTTAACAAGAGGAACTTAATTGTAGAAGAATCTATTCATGTAATTTTTGATGAGTCTTTATCATCAAGTTCAGAAAGATTGATGATGAGGAAGATACAAACTTGCTAGAGAGAGATATTAAAAAATTGAATATAGATGTATCTTCAGATCATGAACAAGAAGCTAAAGATGATGATTCACCTAGAGTTTATGTTATTGATACTAATCATGATGAGGTAGGTCTTCTAGATATTGGAGATATGCCTATGGACATCCAAAGGAATTGATTATAGGTGATCCATCTCAAGGTGTAAGAACTAGATCATTTATGAGAAATATCAATAATCATCTTGCATTTGTATCTCAAATTGAACCTAAAACTATTGAAGAAGCTGAAAAAGATAGTAATTGGATGCTAGCTATGTAAGAAGAATTAAATCAATTTACTAGGAATAATGTATGGTCCTTAGTTGATAGACCTAAAGGTCACTTAGTTATAGGATCTAAATGGGTATTTAGAAATAAATTAGATGAAAATGGCATAGTAATTAGAAATAAAGCTAGATTAGTTGTAAAAGGATATAATCAAGAAGAAGGAATTGATTTTGATGAAACTTTTGCACCTGTAGCTAGATTAGAAGCAATTAGACTATTACTTGCATTTGCATGTCATATGAATATCAATTTATTTCAAATGGATGTTAAAAGTACATTTTTAAATGGTTTTATAAATGAAGAAGTTTTTGTAGAACAACCACCTGGTTTTGAAGATCATGAACTTTCAAATTTTGTTTTTAAATTACACAAAGCACTTTATGGTTTAAAACAAGCACCTAAGCTTGGTATGATAGGTTAAGCAAATTTCTAATTGAAAATGATTTTTCTAGAGGAAATGTTGATAAAACCTTATTTTTGAAAAGAAAAGATAAAGATTTATTAGTAGTACAAATCTATGTAGATGATTGTATTCGGTGCTACTAACAATCTTTTGTGTCAAGAATTTGCTAAGTTAATGCAGGGTGAATTCGAGATGAGCATGATGGAAGAACTCAACTTCTTCCTAGGACTACAAATCAAACAAGAGAGAGAGGGGATTTTCATCAACCAAACAAAGTACACAAAGAAATTCTCAAGAAGTTTGGAATGGAATCAGTCAAACCTCTCGGAACACCAATGAGTCCTTCATGCAAATTGGATAAAGATGAAGACGGTAAGCCTGTTGATCAAAAGCATTATAAAGGTATGATCGGATCTCTACTTTACTTAAATGCAAGTAGACCTGATATCATGTTTGCTATTTTTTTATGTGCTAGATATCAATCTGAACCTAAAGAATCTCATTTAATTGCTGTAAAAAGAATACTAAGATATCTAAGTGGAACTAAAAATGTAGGATTATGGTATTCTAAAGACTCAACACTGAATTTGATTGCATATTTTGATTCTGACTATGCTGGATGTAAACTAGATAGAAAAAGTACAAGTGTGCATGTCAATTTTTAGGAAGTAACTTAATCTCATGGTTTAGCAAAAAGCAAAATTTGGTTGCATTATCTACTGCTGAAGCAGAATATGTTGCAGCTGGAAGTTGTTGTGCTCAAATCCTTTGGATTAAGCGATAACTTGAAGATTATGGCATAACACTTGATAAAACTCCTATTAGATGTGATAACACTAGTGCAATCAATTTAACTAAAAATCCTATACAACATTCAAGAACTAAACATATTGAAATTAGATATCACTTTATTAGAGAACATGTAGCTAATGGTGACATTTGTCTTGATTATGTTTGTACTGATGAACAATTAGCTGACATATTTACAAAACCCCTTAGTGAAGAAAGATTTTGCTATCTTAGAGGTGAATTAGGAATTTGTAATCCTTTAGAATAGTCTAAACCTCCAAGGATCAATTATCTAGATTTTGATCACTTTTCTTTAAAATTTTCTCATGATTCTAAGGAAAACTTATCTAGAAACATGAATCCCTTGATTTATTCAAATTTTGATAACCTTTTTGACAAGTTTTGGATCATTTGAAACTTTCAATTTTTCACTAAAACTTTCTTGGAGTCGACACCATAGTTAGTAGAGTCGACACCTATCTGTGTTACTCTGTCTGTGTTTCTAGGAGCCGACACTTGGCTTTGCGGAGCCGACTCCATTTCGAGCGCTGACTGTTTTAGCGAGTTGGAGTCGACACCTCGCTTTGCGGGAGTCGACACTTGGTGAACCCAATTTGACTATATTAGGGTAGAGTCGACACATTTCATTTTATAATTTTCTCAAATCATCTCCAAATCCTTTCCCACTTCACTCAAATCTCTGAATCCTTCAAATCTACCATCCCCTTGCTTCCAATGGAACCAAAGCATCGTGGATCATCCTTTGGAGCGTCGATTATAATCGGGAGAAGGACTGCGAGGCGTTCGGTTCGTCAACCGTCGCCCAGTTCGTCTTCGACCTCCTCTTCTTCAACCCAAAGTGTGAATCCCTCTACTTCATCCCCTCAAGTTGATTTGTTAGCAGGAAAGATCATTACAACTGGTAGAAAAGTAGATTTTGACTTTTTGAATCAGAGGGTTTTTCCCTAGGAAGACAATTAAAGGAAATGAATTGGGAATGTATTTGCTCATTGGATATCCCAACCTACCCAAGTCTAGTAAAGGAATTTTACAACAATTTATCTAGAGGAGATGGTGGGCTTATTAGCTCAATCAGAGGTACCAGAATTCATTGGACAGCCAAAATTTTGGGGAATTTATTGAAAATTCCTGCTATTGGTTTGATAGCGAGCGCACATAGTGAGAGAGGTGTAGCACTTTCTAGATTACTTGGCAGAGAGATGACTGATTTTGAGGAAGTGAGTGCTAATCAGCTATCCTAGAGCTTAGATTGCTTCACAATATTTGTAGCCAATCTTGTTTCCTAAGACTGGACGTTTTGAGTATGTCTTGGAGCGAGACATTGTAGTTATGGATTGTGTGATTACGGGACTGCCTCTTAACCTACCAGGGATGATAATTGGATATATGGCATAGGCGAGCAGCAGGAAGAGAGCTACACTTCCTTATGGCATGGTTTTGACGAGAGTATTTCGAAGCCAAGGAGTTAGCATTCTGGAAAATGAGCCCCTAAAGAGACTTTGGCACACTGACTATTACAATTTTGCTACTTTGCACCGGATGGGTTTTAAGAAAGTGAATGGTATTTGGTTAAGAAAAGGTCAGGATGAGTTGAGAGCCACTGGAGCTGATTCTGTGGTCTATGGACCTTCCGAGGTAGGACCCTCAGATAGGCATCACTCGCCTGCACTGGATTGTTCAGTACCCCCGGAGGTACCCCCGACGACTCCAGCACCTACACCTACAGTTGTACCTAATTCTGTACCCTCTTCTTATAGTTATTCTAGATTTTTGATATTCAGTTAGAGCAGCTTAAAAATCTATTGGCTAGTCATGAAGAAAGGATAAAAGCTGAGTTTGATGCTAAATTTTTGAATATTAAGGAGATCCTCTACACTATAGAAGACAAGATTACCAGATTTGGTTCATCTTTTGAAACTTCTTCAGAGGCTTTGAAGTCGAACTTAAAGCTTATTTTTGAAAAGATCAAAGATATAGGAGGAGACTCAGATATTTATTCAAAGTGCAATGCAGAGCTTCAAGACAAAATTGTTATTGCATCTGCTTTCATTGATGACAAACTAAAAGACTTCATGAACACTCAAAAGGAAGGAATGGGAAAGATTTTAGAAGAATTGTAAATACTTCTTAGATTTGGTTATTAAAATTTTAATTTGCTTTTGATGTAATTAGATGTTGATGTTTAGTTTAATATGTTTTGATGTTTTAATATAATTGAAGTAACATTTTGTTATAGTTCAATGATGTATGAAAGCAATTATGATGTAATGTTTTGATACTTTAATGAAAATCATATTTACTATCTTTGAACCTTGATATTGAGTGACTTGAATTGAATTTTGATTCACTTAATGTTTAATGCATTGATTTTAATCTATATTATTTGCATCTTCTTAACCTTTTTATTGATTAAAAAAAGGAGAGAAGTAAATGATAGTTGTATATTCATAAAAGGGAAAGAAGATAATTATATATATACATTGAATGAATTTCATTAATCAATTGGTATCAAGCATTGAATGAACTTAATTACATAAATTTTGAATTTCATTAATCAATTGGTATCAAGCATTGAATGAACTTAATTACATAAATTTTAATGATAAGAAGAAAAGATATTAATTTGAGTATCATAGGGGGAGCTACCTCATTCAAGGAGAGCTTAACTATGAGAACTCTTCTCTGTTTTGAAACTTTCATTGATTAATCATGCATATACTCAATGTTTTTGTCATCATCAAAAGGGAAAGATTGTTGACCCAATTATTGATTTTGATGATTAACAAAAACCATGAGTATATTCCTTATGTTTCTGATAAATTTGATAAGTATTTCAGGAATTAAGATTGGTTATTCATCAATATGTTACTTAGAAAATCAGTTTTAAGTTGAATTTAAATGGAATTTATGTAAGTTTTGAACTTGGAGCCGACACCCTAAGTCCTCGGAGCCGACTCAAGAGAGTATCAGAACAGTATTGATTTTTGACATGGTTCAGAGCCGACACCTAAATTTCTGGAGCCGATACATGAAAAATTAGAGTCGACACCTGCAGAGTATAGAGCTGACTCCAGACCAGTTACAGAGAGTGATATTTTCGAACACTGGTGGAGCCGATGCCTTCAGAAAGTTGGAGCCGACTCCAGATCTCGCCGAGCCGACACTTCAAAATCTTGGAGCCGACACTTTGACGAACCGTTTGTTACTATTTTTAGGATCCCAATTTGGAGCCGACACCTGAAGACTTGGAGCCAACACTTCCACGTCAGAAACCGAATTTTCAAGTTTTCAACAGATATATTTTTCTTATCTAATCCCTAACGGATATATTTTCTTTTGGTAAGGTACATCCAAGGACAACTCCAACGGCTATTTTTTACCTACTGATGGATTGAAACGCCTATGAAATGGGATTGAATCGTTCGAAATAAAAAGAACAGAAAAACAGTGAAACGAAAAGAAAAAAGGAGAAATCAAAAATCCCTCTTCAAGAAATTTTCTGAGCCAAAGCCTATCCACTATTGAGTGTTAGAAGAGGAATCCAAAAGCGCCAAAAGAGCTATTTCAAAAGATTTCCCTACTTTTGAAGAAGAAGGAGAAAAGCCCTAAATTTTCAATCGTTTCTTCACCAAAATCTCTTCAAGTGCTCTAATTCCATTTAATTCAGAAGAGAAGGAGAAGAGAAGAAAAGAAGAAAAGCTCAAGCCCTACATTGCTTCAGAAATCAGGCTTTTCTATTCCCTTTTACTTACCTTGCTTATTTGCTCAATTAAGGAGATGTTATTGTTGTAAAATCTTAATTAATTTGTTGTTTGTCTAATTCAATCAGGGGATTGATTTAGTTGAGGTTGTTAACCTCGGGGTAAGCTAAGTGTAGCTTACGTTGGGTTTTGTGCTGGTGAACCCGGGAAAACCAGCTGGGTTCGTTATGACCCCGTTTAAAACAACAAGTTAGAGTTGTGAGCTTGTAAAACAACTCGACTGTAATCTGGGTGATTATAGTGTGAAACCAAGAGTTGCTTGGGAGTGGACGTAAGTGTGAGATACACCGAACCACTATAAATCTTTGTATGTTTGTCGTGCCTTTGTCTCTATCTCTCAATCTCTCTCATTTAAATTGTGTTCTTTACTTACTGCATCACCTTCACTTGTACACCTAATCGACTTTAAGTTTTAAAGTGTTTAAAATTTTAAAAAGAACCCAATTCACCCCTCCCCCCCCCCCCCCCCCCCTCTTGGGTTGCCATCTGGGCCAACATTAATAAAGAATGATATTATGAACATCATTGTGAATGATACTTCTGTAATGTGTGGACAATTGTGCAATGGCATTTTTATGTTGTCACGACCTATAAATGTGATGTGTACTCCTAGCAAATGGCCTAGGATAGATAATGTTGGTAATTCATACCTGTGGCACTGTTGGTTGGGTCACATTAACAAGAACATGATTAATAGATTAGTCAGAGAGGGTATCCTCAATGACATTGATTATGAATCAATTCTAATCTATGAATCTTATCTTCTTAGTAAAATGATCAAATCACCCTTTACTGGAAAAGGTGAAAGAGCTAGAGATATTCTAAGTCTCATACATACGGATGTATATGGACCCATGAATACCACTGCCATGGGTGGGTTTAGCTATTTCATTACGTTTACAGGCGACCACTCTAGGTTTGGTTATGTTTTCTTGATGAAACATAAATCTAAGTCGTTTGAAATGTTCAAACGATATCATAATGAAGTAGAGAAATAGACTGGAAAGAATATTAAAATTCTTCGATCAGATCGAGGAGGTAAATATTTTTCAAGTGAGTTCCTGATATATCTTGAGAAGAATGGAATTCTCTCTCAATAGACTCCTTCAGGAACACCCCAGTTAAATGGTGTGTCTAAAAGGAGGAATCGAACCCTGTTGGACATGGTTCGATCCATGATGAGCTTTGCCAATATGTCTCTCTCCTTTTGGGGATATGCACTTGAGACAGCATGTTATATTCTTAATAGGGTTCCAGGCAAGTCTGTTACTAAGACTCCATATGAGATATAGACTGAACGTAAGCCGATGCTTTCACACCTTAGAGTATGGGGGTGTCCAACTTATGTCAAATGATTGCAGACAGATAAACTAGGACCTAGGTCTGACAAATATTTTTTTGTTGGGTATTCCAAAGAGACTAAAGGATATTATTTCTACCATACTGAAGAACAAAAATTGTTCGTCGGTCTTAGAGCTACCTTTTTGGAAAAGGAGTTCCTTGCTAAAAGAACTAAGGCTGCTAATGTTGAACTTGATGAAGTTCGATAGGTAGAAGTACCTATATGCTCTGAAGCCTCTATAAAACCGGCTTTGATTAAATCAAACCGAGAGCCCATTGAGAAAACATTAAGGAGATCTGATAGAGTACCACGTCAACCGAACAGATACTTTAGTTACTTGGTCCATGATAGCGATCCTATTGTGCTCGATGAGAATAACGAGGATCCCATCACCTATATGGATGCAATGCAGAGGTCTGATTCTGAGAAATGGCTTGAGGCCATGAGATCCGAAATGGAATCCATGGAAATCAACAGTGTATGGACACTTGTGGATCCACCTAAAGGGATAAAACTCATTGGGTGCAAATAGATTTTTAAGAAGAAACGAGGTGCAGACAGAAAGATGGAGACCTATAAAGCTCGTATGGTTGCTAAGAGGTATCGTCAACGTCATGGTATAGACTATGACGAGACTTTTTCTCCTGTAGCAATGCTTAAGTCCATTCGGATCATGCTTGCTCTGGCTGCATATTTTGATTATGAAATCTGGCAAATAGATGTTCGAATAGCTTTTCTAAATGGCTGGAAAAGAATGTGTATATGATACAATCTAAAGGATTCATATCTGCAGATGTATCAAAAGTATGCAAACTTCAAAAGTCCATTTATGGACTAAAGCAAGCATCTCAGAGTTAGAACATATGTTTTGATAAGTGAATCAAAATGTATGGCTTCGTTAAAAATGGAGAAGAACCCTGCATATATAAATGGGCTAATGGTTATGTAGTTATATTTCTTTTATTGTATGTAGATGACATTCTCTTAATTGGGAATGACATCCCTGCATTACAGGGAATAAAGGTTTGGTTAATGTCATAGTTCTCCATGAAGGAATTGGGAGAAGCTTCTTACATTCTAGGGATGAAGATCTATAGAGATAGATCAAAGAAGCTACTGGGATTATCACAATCAACGTACATCGAGACTATGCTGAAAAGGTTCAACATGAAAAATTTCAAAAAAGGTTATCTTCCGATAGGCCATGGGATTTCACTCTCTAAGAAGAATTGTGCGACAACTCCTGATGAGAGGGAACGTATAAGTAGGATTCCATATGTTTCAGCAGTGGGTTCTATTATGTACGCCATGACATGTACGAGACTGAACGTAGCATATTCACTAGGAGTAGTGAGTAGATACCAGTCTAACCCAGGTGAAGCACATTGGAAAGTGGTGAAAACCATCCTTAAGTATTTACGAAATACTAAAGACCAATGGCTTATCTATGAAGAACCTGACTTGAAGCTTGTGGGATACACTGACTCCAGTTTTCAGTCAAACAAAGATGATAGCAAGAGTGTATCAAGGTTTGTCTTTACCCTAAATGGAGGAGTGATATGCTGGAAAAGTTTTAAGTAGCACACAGTAGTGGATTCTGTATGCGAGGCAGAGTATATCGTAGCATCAGATGCAGCAAAGGAAGCGGTATGGATACAAAAATTTTTGGGCGAATTGGAAGTGGCACCTGNAGCTGGGAGTCCGTGAAGGCCCTTAGACGCTTCGCACCAAGCTCCTTGGCTAGCTTCATCCTTGCCAGCAAGGCTTCATACTCTGCTTGGTTGTTGGTGGCCGGGAAGAGGAATCGAAGAGCATACTCCACCACCTCTCCCTCGGGGCTCGTGAGGATAAGTCCGGCCCCGCTCCTCTGAGAGTTTACCGCTCCATCCACATGAAGAATCCAGTCTTCTTTCTCCACCCCCTCGGCCGTGGGGGACCCCATATTAGGAAATATGTCCTACAGCCAATTGTCTAGCTTATAAACGGTTGTGATTCATTATACATGATTTATTTGATTAATAAAAGTTATTTTGGCAGTACAACATATTTTTCATCTTCCAATAGAACTCTTATATGTTGTAGTCCTTAGAATTACATTTATTTGATAAAGGAGAAATTATCAAGTAATTCTTAAATAGGTTTGCGACCAAATGATACGTTATTACCTAGGATAATAATGTAGTCAAGTATAGGTCGTTGTGTGCCATATATATTGGTTTGTCCTGTTAAACCAAGGAGTGTATGACATTAGTATGGCATGCAGGTGAGTGTAGGAGTACATTCACTGAATAGTGGCTCACCTCTTTTGAGTACTCTACTGTCAAGGGTATCTCACAGAAGGGCAATGGGTATAAGTGTCCCTTTGACCTGAGACTATCATGGTAACTTAGTAAGCAACTCACTGTACTTAGGCACTGGACTACCTGGATTTATAATCCAGTGACGAAAGGATGCTGGGTACAGTCAAGTACTTATTAAATCAGTGATGAGTCAAGATGGAATTGTCGACTCTAAGTATTAGAGTTAATACTCGGTTTGTGTTTTAATTTTGCAAAACCTTGGCCAGGGTAATCCATGTGAGGAGTCACAGGATTGTACATGTTGAAACAAACTTGATGTTTTTGGAAGTTGGCAGTGAACTCTAAATTCATCTTGAGTATTTGGATAAGGGGATGAATTATACGGTAACCATAGCCTAGGTTCTTGAATATTGCTTTGCATACATTCGATATATTCGGATGTCGGGTACCATTGCTAGATGGTCACATCGATTGGTATAGAAAGTGTTCCTATGCTACCAACTTAGATTCAAACCTATGGAGTCACGCACATAGTCAGGTGATCTAGAGATAGGCTTAATCCATGATCTAAGTGGGACTTGGTCATATGGGTAATACCGAGTTTGTACTAGCAATGTCTAGCTAGCACTGGGCATTAGTGGTAGTACTTATTCTGGGGATGAACTTGAGTTAGTTTGTAACTCAAGTAAATTTTTGGGATTTATTCAGACCCATTGTGGGATAGGACTTGAACCATAGACCAATGGTTGGTTTGACGATAGAGTGATTTAGATCTGGTTTCAAAGTGGTTTGAATCAGATATCCAATATAGCCTCTGATCATTTATTTATAAATTTTAAAATTATAAATTACTTTAAATTAGAAATTAAATAAGTTCAATGCGAAGTATGGTTCGAGATCTTCGCATGGGTTCTTTCGGATTTTAATTTGGACTTCAAACAGATTTAATCTGATTATTTCTGTATTTATAAATATTTTAAATATTTTATATTATCATTGCGGGCAACCAAGTGAATTTGAAACTTCGTATAAATTATGATTTTGTCATTCCGATAACGTGAATTTAAAATTTTAGTTAAATTATGATCGTGCCATTGAGATGATACGAATCGGTAAATTTTCTTTATAATTTTTTTTTTACGCATTGACAACGTGTGAACGCCCGTAACCCATCCACTTTCGAAGATCGGATATTATCGTATCGTAAAACAAATTCAAAAGGTTATTTTGGGTTGTTTTACGATGAGTTCATTTAAGAAACTTTTCTCAACTTTGAGGGACATGGTAGTAGAGAAAAAGAAGAGTCCAAAAATCAGAAAAGTCCAAAAAGAGAGGGACTCCTCTCTTGGAGAAGAGTTCTCCATCCCTTCTGATTCTATATCCCCTGTCTCAAGGTTTCCTGGTGTGCGTACGAAATAGAGGAGTGGCATGTGCGACTCTCGCAAGGCATCGAGAGGAAACTATTCATAGGAGATTAGATCTACATCCAGTTTCTGCATCAGATACGTAAACTGACAGGTATAAAATTTAATTTTAAATTTTGCATGCTTTCAATTACAGATATACATGATGTATTTTATAAATTTAATTAGATTAAATTAAAATAAAATACATGCATACAAATAAACCTGAGATCCTGGGGCATCGTAAAATCAATTTTTTTTCCTACAAGTGGTATTAGAGCCTCCTAGGTTTAGGAATGCATAGTAAATATGTAATGATCAAAGCATGTTTTAAAGTAGATCTAGTGTAGATCTAAATATGATACATGATTATAGCATGTTTATTAATGATCAAAGCATGTTTTAAAGTAGATCTAATGTAGATCTAAATATAAAGCATGTTTAAAGCATGTTTATTATTGATAAAAGCATATTTATTAGTAGGACTAATGTATATCTAGAACCGTATGCTTTTCTATGTTTCTGGATTTGGTGGATTCACATCTGGCCATCCAGTCTGTTGAGGTTTCACAACCTCTGTTACCCTCACCACAGGGTGCTAATTATGTTATGATCCATAAAACAGATCTAAAATAAAATAATAAAAAAGGTTAAAATTATTTTACATTTTTGATCTGAATGTCATGATATTTTAGATTAGATCTAATATTAAATTATGACATAAATGTTAATTAAATTAACATTAAAATTTTGGATCATAAATAAAATATTGTAAAATTGTTTTATAATATAAATCTTGAAATTGTTTCAAATTAGAAAATTGGATTAACTTAATTAAGAATTAAGTTAATAATTAAAAGATTTTAAATCATAAATCCATAAATCTGGGTAAATGGGTTAGCTAGGATCAGGTTCAGTAATTGGGTTAGACCTGAGTTTAGAATGAATGGACCAAGTAGAGAATTAAGTCTAATCAAATGTTGAATTAGGTTTCTTCTCTCTCTGATTAGTTAGATTGATCAGTCTATACATCTAAATGGACTTGATTTGAGGCTCGGTGGACACCCAAGTCTTTAGGCAAATTTAATTGGGTCCGATCAACCACTTAGTGTCTAGAAAGATTCTGATCAAGGTCGCGGCTACCTCTCACCTAGCTAGTTGATTATCAGCTGGTGTCTAGGCAAGATGGTTAATGGCGCAACTCGGCCTTTTTTATCAAGCCGGCCTGGCTAAGTGGTTCCAGCACTTGATTAGACTAGCCTATTGGCTTGAGCTAACCCATGCTTCCTAAGGAAAATCAGTTTGACTGATTTAGGTACTCATGGACCAAATTAATGAACCCAACTAAATGGTTTAGTGGGAGAATACTTAAATTGGTTCATGTCATTCATGTGTCACAAATTAATCAAACCCTCTAAAATTATTAGGTCCCTAAAGTGACTAAATTATGGGGATAATTAGGTCATAGCCTCCCATTAAGAGAGTGATAATGAGTCCAATGGCTAAGATGATTATTGGAGGCCCAAAGGCCTGGTACTCATCTGGTTTTTGGAATTATCATTCATATTATGATGGTTCAATGCAACTCTCTCAACGATGGTCAGGTGGGCCAGCCAAAGTCGGGCTTGACCAATTCCTTGGTTAGAAGCTTGAACATATCATGTTAATGGTTGGACCTAACCAGGACACCCAATAGGAGGCTCAAAGGCCGACTGGCATGCAACCTGGGGCAAAATAAATTACTAGAAATTGTTTGGGGAAACAATTGGTTATGAACCTATCTTTAGATACATGTGGGTGGGCCGGCCAAAGTCGGGCTCATATGTGTCGACTGGGTTCTAGTACCCACTAAGAAATTAGGAGTAATTTCTCGGGTTGGAGGTAGGGGCTACCAACCTGAATAAAATAGTGGAAGGGCCTTAGACTATAAGTCCAAGTCTATAGGTTTAAATGAATCATGTACACTAATAAGTTTTTGGTTTTCCTTTCAGAAATGTCTACAAATCTGTCGCTCCAGTCACTGTTGGACAGTGATAAACTGATAGGTCCAAACTTAAAACTTCGATAGCTGGTATCAAAGGCTTAGGATAGTCCTAGAGCATGAGAGGATCCTTTATGTGTTAATGGATCTTGCACCTGAGTAGCCAGCCCCTAATGTGCGGGGTGTGGTCAGGGACACTTATCTGAAGTGGACCAATGACTGCACCATAGTGCGCTGCATAATGCTGGCTTCTATGAATGATGAGTTCAATAGGAAATTTGAGGAGGCCCAACTGGAACAAATACTCCAAATGTTGAAGGAATCTTTTGGGATGCCAGACGACGTTGAAAGGTACAGAATGCCTAGTGCCATCTTCAACTCGCGTATGCGTGATGGAACTTCTATCACCGATCATGTACTGTACATGATCGAGACGATAGAACGTCTGGGCAAACTTGGATTTCCTTTGCATGAGCAACTTGGGAAGGATGCCATACTGAACTCCCTGCCTAGCTCCTACATGGACTTTCTCAGTCATTATAGAATGATGAAGCCTACAGTAAATTATCATGGTTTGCTGGGTCTACTGCAGACTTTTGAGAAAGATCACTAGCTTCAAAAGAAGTCAGTGAACTTGGTGGGAGGTTCGGGGGCAGGTCGTCATAACCTTAAGAAAGGGATGAAGAAAAAAATAAAAGAAAGAAGGTGCAACATACTGGGCCTAGTCAGACCAAGAAGAAGAGGGCTGACAAAAGTCAGGCAGAGTGCTTCTACTGCAAGAAGTTGGGTCACTAGAAAAGGAACTATCTCCAGTACATAGCAACCATGGATCCAAATAGGCCTAAGAAGAAAAACCAGCAAGGAGTTGCTGGACAAGGTATTTATATGATAACACATTGTAATTTTTCTATCTATGATACTACTAATTGGGTATTAGATACTGGGAGTCCAATTTAGAAGATTCAAAGAAGGTGAAAGATTCCTAAACGTGGGTGATGGAAGCCGAGTTCCAGTACTGGCGTTGGGAGTCGTAGAGCTTTATTTTAAATTTAATAAAATATTGCTTAGTGAATGTCACTATTGTCCTGCATTTTTATTAAATGTCATTTCTGTAGGCCAGTTGGCTATTGAAGGATATGATTTTTTAATAAAGAAAGATATTTTAAATATCATTGTGAATGATGTATCTATGATGTGTAGACAATTGAGCAATGGAATTTACCTTCTATCATAGCCTGTTAATGTATTATGCACTCCAAACAAATGCCCCAAAATAGATGATGTTGATGACTCATACCTTTGGCACTGTAGGCTAGGTCATATAAACAAGAACAGGATAAGCAGGTTAGTCAGAGAGGGCATCCTCAATGACATTGATTGTGAATCAATTAAAACTTGTGAATCCTATCTTCTTGAGAAAATGACCAAGTCACCTTTTTACTGGAAAAGGTGAAAGAGCCAAAGAGATTCTAGGTCTCATACATATGGATGTTTGTGGACCTATGAATACTGCCTCTATGAGAGGGTTTAGCTATTCCATTACATTTACAGACGACCACTCCAGGTTTGGTTATGTCTTCCTAATGAGACATAAATCTGAATCGTTTGAAATGTTCAAACGATATCGTAGTGAGGTAGAAAAACAAACTGGAAAGAATATTAAAATCCTTCGGTCAGATCAAGGAAGTGAATATCTTTCGAATGAGTTTTTGACATATCTAAAGGAGAATGTGATTCTCTCTCAATAGACACCTCCAGGGATACCCCAGTAAAATGGTGTGTCTGAAAGGAGGAATCGAACCCTATTAGATATGGTTCGGTCCATGATGGGCTTTGCTAGTTTGCCTATCTCCTTTTGGGACTACGCACTTGAGTCGGCCTGTTACATTCTTAACAGGGTCCCTAGTAAATCTGTTGCTAAAACTCCATATGAGATATGGACGGGGCGTAAGTCGGTGCTCACACACCTTAGGGTCTGGGGGTGTCCAGCTTATGTCAAGAGATTGTTGACAGACAAGCTAGGACCAAGGTCTGACAAATGCATCTTTGTTGGATATCCAAAGGAGTCTAAAGGATACTACTTCTACCACACTGAAGAGCAAAAGTTGTTTGTCAGTATGAGAGCCACCTTTTTAGAAAAGGAGTATCTTACTGGAAGTGCTAAGGCTAATGTTGAACTTAATGAAGTTCGACAAGGAGAAGTACCTTTACACTCAGAAACTGCTATAGAACCGGCTTTGATTAGCTTAAACCCGGAGCCCGTTGAGGTACCATTAAAGAGATCTGGTAGAGTACCACGTTAGCCGGACAGATACTTCATTTCTTGGTCCATGATGGCGATCCTATTGAGCTCGATGAGAACAACGAGGATCCCATCACCTATATGGATGCAATGTAGAGGTCTGATTCTGAGAAATGGCTTAAGGCCATGAAATCCAAAATGGAATCCATGGAGATCAACAGTGTATGGATACTTGTGGATCCACCTGAAGGGATAAAACCTATTGGGTGCAAATAGATTTTTAAGAAGAAATGGGGCGCACACGGAAAGGTGGAGACCTATAAAGCTCATCTGGTTGCTAAGGGGTATCATCAACGTCATGGTATAGACTATGACGAGACTTTTTCTCCTGTAGCAATGCTCAGGTCTATTCGGATCATGCTTGCTCTGGCTGCATATTTTGACTATGAAATCTGGCAAATGGATGTTCGAACAGCTTTTCTGAATGGAGAGCTGAAAGAGGAGGTGTATATGATATAACCTGAAGGATTCATATCTGCAGATGTATCAAAAGTATGCAAACTCCAAAAGTCCATCTATGGACTAAAGAAAGCATCTTGAAGTTGGAATATATGTTTTGATAAGTGTATCAAAACGTATGGCTTCGTTAAGAACGGAGAAGAACCCTGCATATATAAATGGGCTAATGGTTCTGTAGTTATGTTTCTTGTATTGTATGTAGATGACATTCTCTTAATTGGGAATGACATTCCTGCATTACAGGGAATAAAGGTTTGGTTAATATCACAGTTCTCCATGTTCTCCATGAAGGACTTGGGAGAAGCTTCTTACATTCTAGGGATGAAGATCTATAGAGATAGATCAAAGAAGCTGCTGGGATTATCACAGTCAACGTACATCGAGACTGTGCTGAAAAGGTTCAGCATGAAAAATTCTAAGAAAGGCTATCTTCCGATAGGCCATGGGATTTCACTCTCTAAGAAGGATTGTGCGATAAATCCTGATGAGAGGGAACATATGAGTAGGATTCCATATGCTTTGGCAGTGGGTTCTATTATGTACGCCTTTACATGTACGAGACCGGACGTAGCATATTCACTAGGAGTAGTGAGTAGATATCAGTCTAACCCAGGTGAAGCACATTGGAAAGTGGTGAAAATCATCCTTAAGTATTTGCGAAATACTAAAGACCAATGGCTTATCTATGGAGAACCTAACTTGAAGATTGTGGGATATACTGACTCCAGTTTTTAGTCAGACAAAGATGATAGCAAGAGTGTATCAGGGTTTGTCTTTACCCTAAATGGAGGAGCGATCTGCTGGAAAAGTTTCAAGCAACACACAGTGGCATATTCTATATGCGAAGCGGAGTATATTGCAGTATCAGATGCAGCAAAGGAAGCAGTATGGCTACGAAAATTTTTTGGTGAGCTGGAAGTGGCGCCTGCCCTGGGTGGTCTTGTTCCAGTGTACTGTGACAGCTCTGGAGCAATTGCCCAAGCCAAAGAGCCAAAATCTCATCACCGCACCAAGCATATATTGCATCGCAATCACCTTATACGAGAAATCATGGAACGAGGTGACGTCGAGCTTCGGAAGATCAACGGAAAGGAGAACCTAGCTGACCCATTTACTAAAGCTCTCGGAGTCAAGGAGTTCAATGAACACAAATGGAAGATGGGTATTAGACACTGTTCCGATTGGCTCTAGTCCAAGTGGGAGTTGTTAGGAAATATGTCATACAGCCAATCGTCTAGCTTATAAACGGTTGTGATTCATTGTACATGATTTATTTGATTAATAAAAATTATTTTGGCAGTATAACATATTTTTCATCTTCCAATAGAACTCTTATATATTGTAGTCCTTAGAATTACATTTATTCGATAAAGGAGAAATTATCGTGTAATTCTTAAATAGGTTCGCGACCAAATGATACGTTATTACCTAGGACAATAATGTAGTCAAGTATAGGTCATTGTGTGCCATATATGTTAGTTTGTCCTCTTAAACCAAGGAGTGTATGACATTAGTATGGCATGTAGGTGAGTGTAGGAGTACATTCATTGAACAGTGGCTCACCTCTGTTGAGTACTCTACTGTCAAGGGTATCTCACAGAAGGGCAATGGGTATAAGTGTCCCTTTGACTTGAGACTATCATGGTGACTTAGTAAGCAACTCATTGTACTTAGGCACTGGACTACCTGGATTTATAATCAATTTAGTGATGAAAGGATGCTGGGTACAGTCAAGTACTTATTAAATCAGTGATGAGTCAAGATGAAATTGTCCACTCTAAGTATTAGAGTTAATACTCGGTTTGTGTTTTAATTTTGCAAAACCTTGGCCAGGGTAATCCATGTGAGGAGTCACAGGATTGTACATGTTGAAACACACTTGATGTTTTTGGAAGTTGGCAGTGAACTCTAAATTCATCTTGAGTATTTGGACAAGGGGATGAATTATACGGTAACCATAGCCTAGGTTCTTGAATATTGCTTTGCATACATTCGGTCTATTCGAACATCGGGTACCATTGCTAGATGGTCACATCGATTGGTATAGAAAGTGTTCCTATGCTACCGACTTAGATTCGAACCTATGGAGTCATGCACATAGTCAGGTGACCTGGAGGCAGGCTTAATCCATTATCTAAGTGGGACTTGATCATATGGGTAATACCGAGTTTGTACTAGCAATGTTAGCTAGCACTGGGTATTAGCGGTAGTACTTATTCTGGGGATGAACTTGAGTTAGTTTGTAATTCAAGTGAATTTTTAGAATTTATTCAGACCCATTGTGGGATAGGACTTGAACCATAGACCAATGGTTGGTTTGACGATAGAGTGGTTTAGATCTGGTTTCAAAGTGATTTGAATCGGATATTCAATATAGCCTCTGATTGTTTATTTATGAATTTTAAAATCATAAATTACTTTAAATTGGAAATTAAATAAGTTCACTGCGAAGTATGGTTCAAGATCTTCATATGGGTTCTTCCGGATTTCAATTTGGAATTCAAACAGATTTAATCTGATTATTTTTGTATTTATAAATATTTTAAATATTTTTATATTATGCAGCCAACAATACTTTAAAACTTCAGAAAATATACGATTCTACCATTTTATGTAAATTATGATTCTATCATTTCGTTTAAATTACGGTTCTGTCATTGCGATGGCGTGAATTTGAAACTTCATTTAAATTACGATTTTGCCATTCCGATAACATGAATTTAAAAATTTTAGTTAAATTACGATCTTGCCTTGAGATGATATGAATCGGTAAATTTTCTTTATAAAATTTTTTTTGCTTTTGAAGATCAGATATTATCGTATCGTAAAACAAATTCAAAAGGTTGTTTTGAGTTGTTTTACGATGAGTTTATTTAAGAAACTTTTCTCAACTTTGAGGGACATGGTAGTAGAGAAAAAGAAGAGTCCAAAAATCAAAAAAGTCCAAACAGAGAGGGACTCCTCTCTTGGAGAAGAGTTCTCCATCCCTTCTGATTCCATATCCCCTGTCTCAAGGTTTCATGGCGTGCGTACGAAATAGAGGAGTGGCACGTGCAACTCTCGCAAGGCATCAAGAGGAAACTATTCACAGGAGATTAGATCTACATCCAGTTTCTGCATCAGGTACGCAAACTGATAGGTACAAAATTTAAATTTAAATTTTGCATGCTTTCAATTACAGATATACATGACGTATTTTATAAATTTAATTAGATTAAATTAAAATAAAATACATGCATACAAATAAACCTGAGATCCTGGGGCATCGTAAAATCAATTTTTTCCTACACCCCATGCATGCCTCTGGGTGCAACTCCTTCGGATGCTCCTCGGCCCAAGTGCACTCGACCAAGAAGTTGGCTAACACTTGGGACTTCATTGCAGGCCTTGGCCGGATGGATAAGTCAAACTCCCCCAACTTGATGGCCCATTTGGCCAGCCGACCGCAAGTGTCTGGACGGGACAAGATAGTCCGAAGTGGCTGGTTCGTGAGCACTACGATTGGATGAACTTGAAAGTAGGGTCGGAAGCATTGGGCGGAGACCACCAGGGCAAAGATAATCTTCTCAGTCTTGGAGTATCTGATCTCAGCATCGTGAAGTACCTTGCTAGTGTAGTAGACCAACTTCTGCACTCCGTCGGCGTCCATGCGAACGAGCACAGAGCTGACGGCTTCTGGGGGAGGCTGCAAGATACAAAAAGAGTTCCTCCTCGCTCCTCGGCTTAGACAACAGTGGAGGAGTAGACAAAAATTTCTTCAGCTCCTCGAAAGCTTCCTGACACTCCTTCGTCCATTCGAAGCTGTTGACCTTGCGCAGCGCCTTAAAGAAGGGCAGACATCGCTCTACTGACCTTGACATGAAGCGGCTCATGGCTGCCACCCTTCCGGTCAGACACTGCACCTTCCTCTTGTTAGCTGGGGGCCTCATATCCAAGATGACTCGGATCTTGTCTGGGTTGGCTTCAATTCCTCGCTGCGTTACCATGAAGCCCAGAAACTTGCTTGCCGCAACTTCGAAGGCGCACTTGCAGGGGTTCAGCCTCATTCGGTACTAGCACAGGTTGGCGAAGGTCTCCGCAAGGTCGGCAACATGGTCCATGGCGTGGGTGCCTTAGTCAGCATGTCGTCCACGTACACCTCCATGTTGCGCCCGATTTGGTCCTCGAAAACCTTGTTCATCAACCTCTGGTAGGTGGCCCCCGTATTCTTCAACCCGAACGGCATCACTTTGTAGCAATATATCCCCTTCTCGGTGATGAAGGAGGTCGCCTCTTCATCAGTCGGGTTCATCCTGATCTGGTTATACCCCGAGAATGCATCCATGAAGCTGAGGGTCTCATAGCCGGACGTAGCATCTACCAGTTGGTCGATCCTAGGCAGCGGGAAGCTGTCCTTGGGGCATGCTTTATTGAGGTCGGTGAAGTCTACACACATCCTCCAGCTCCCACTAGCCTTGCGGACCATCACGACATTTGCCAGCCAGTCGGGGTAGTGCACCTCACAAATGTGCCCAACCACCGTCAGCTTGCACACCTCTTCATCTATGGCCTTCTGTCAGTCTGAAGCAAAGCTCTTTTTCTTCTGCCGAACTGGTCAGCACTCCGGCTTAATGTTGGCTGGTGTGTAATCATCTCCTCCAGAATGCCCAGCATGTCGGATGCCGACCAGGTGAAGATATCAGCGTTGGCTCGCAGGAAAGCAAGGAGCTGGCTGCGAGCCTCCTCCGGAAGCAGAGCCCCAACCTGGATAGTCCGCTCCGGGTCTTGTCCTAAGGGAAAGGCTAACAGGTGCTTGGCTGATTCTCCCCTCCTTGCCGAGTCCCGGGGGTCCAGTGCTTCTGGTGCAGGTGTGGGCATCACCCCCTGAAGGCTAGGGGCCATGTGGCAGCACAGCGGCGATGGGTTCTGCTCCCCACGCATCTCCCCGACCCCTTCGTTGGTTGGGAATCTCATGAGGAGTCTCTTGGTGGAGATAACAGCCTCCAAAAGATTAAGCCCAGGCCTTCCGAGGATAGCGTTATAGGCAAGGGGCACCTGGACCACCAGGAAGTTCATGAAGACTATACTTTGGCGCGGGGCCGTGCCAACCGTGACAGGAAGAGTGACCTCCCCATCGACCTTCACAGAATCTTCGATGAATCCCATCAGAGTGGTAACAGGCCGAAGCAGGTCGGGTGATAGGTTCATGCGAACAAAGGCATCATAGTTCAACACATCCACCGAGCTCCCACTATCAACCAGAATTCTTTTTACAGGGTGTTTAACTATCATCATGGACACGATGACGCTATCATCATTTTTATTAACTACCCCTTCTAAGTCCCTTTCGGAAAAAGGGATTACAGAGTCTAACTCTCCTTCCCCCCTTGGCCTCTTGGGCGGACCACCTACCCCCAGGATATCATCGTCACCATCTTCTCGGTCGGAGCATTGTTAATCATCGGTGGTGGAGGCGCTGATGGGCCAGGAGCTCCCAGGTTGTTCCTCTGGACGAACTTCCCCAAGTGGCCACGCTGGATAAGGTCCTCTATCGCCCTCTTTAGCTGGCGACAGTTGTCGGTGTCGTGGCCATGATCCCGGTGGTAGCGGTAGTAGAGGTTCTTGTTGCGGGGGATCTTTGGGTTCATTGGGGGAGGGCGCTAAAGATAGGGCTCGCCCTCGATCTCAAGCAAGATGTGCGATACCGGGGCGAGCAGAGGAGTATAGGGCCCGTCTCCTGGTGCAGGAGCTCGGGGACGGTTGTTTGGTCGATGAGGAGGCTCGGGCCTTCTAGGCCGAACTTCAATAGGCTCTGGACGAGTCGGCTTCTTGGTGGTGCTCCTGCTGGCCTTGCGCCGGGAGGAGTCAGCTTCATCGGCGCAGATGTACTTCTGGGCCCGACTCAAAAGCTCTGCGTAGGAGTCGAGTGGCTTCTTATTGAGGGAGTATGTGAAGCGAGAGGGACTGAGCCCTCGCTTCAAGGCCAAGGTGGCCACTGAATCCTCGAGGTTGTAGACTTCCAGGGCGGCCTCTTTAAACCGAGCGATGTAGTCCCACAGGGACTCGCCACTTTTTTGCTGGACTAAGAAGAGACTGTCTGCCACCCTTGGAATCTTCCGACAGGCATCAAAATATGCCAGGAAGGCCCTCTCTAGCTGACGAAAGGAGTCGATACTCCATGGCGGTAGGCGGGAGTACCAAGCTCGAGCAGCTTTCTTTAAAGTGGCGGGGAAGGTGATGCATAGGAGCGAATCGATTGCCCCCTGGACCTGCATGAGGACCTTGTAACTTTCCTAATGGTCTAGGGGGTCCGTGGTCCCATCATACGGGTCCAGCTGAGGAAGGTGGAACCGGGTTGAGATCGGTTCCTCCATGATCCGGTGGGACAGCGGTGGCCGGCTGTCGTAGTCCACCTCTGGTGGGTTGGTGATCCGGTGGCTGAGCTCCTCCAACCGTTGATTGTACTCGTCGAGCCGACGCTCAGCTCGGCGAACTATTCTGCCATCAAAGGACCCCTCCCTTGAGGAATCCGAGGAGGGGAAAGAGCGGCGGCGATGCTGACGTAGGCGCTTCGCTCCCTTCCCAAGCTGCTGCCTAGGAGATGCACTATCGCAGCGAGAGGGTGACCGGGGCCTCTTGGAGGCTTCGCGGCAATGAGGCTTGGGCAAAGCACGGCGGTGGCAAGCTTCTCGGGCAGGAGACCTCTTCTGCAAAGAGTGCTGGCTTGGTTGGATGACTCTTGGCACTGACGGGAGGGGCCCCGGTTGCTGCGCAGCCACCGCTTGGTGCTGCAGGCCTTGGACCGCCGTTGCCAAAGATTGGACTTGTGCGGTGAGGGCAGCAAGCCGGTCTTCTTGAAGCTGCTGCGGTGGTGGTGCAGGGACGTCGGCTAGAGGAGCTGAGGGGCCAACTGCCAGCGGATCAGCCCCTTGACGCTGCCCCCCAGCGTGACTGGTGGAGACCTCTTGCGCACGGGTCGTCACCATTGCTTGAGAGCTCGGGGAAAGAGAAGTTGTCGTTGACAGGTTCGAAGCTTTTCTCTTCTTTTCCCTCTACCTGGCGCGCCAATCTGTTGACGTCGAGCCACCTTTCTTGAACGCCAGGGAAAATGGGGGTCCTCCTCACCGGACTCCTGCAAGAAAAGTCCCCGGAGACCGGATGTTCCAGTGGGGACCCTCCGATGCTCAAGTCAGTCACTCGGGAACAGACAAGAGATAGCCAGCAGAAGAAAGCTAAAGAGTTAAGGTTCAGTGATCCTTTCCTCATTGTAAATCTGAGCTTTTATACATGTTCAAAGATCTCCCTCCCTCCATGCTTCCAGAAGGTTACCGATTTTATGATATCCCCATCCGATAACGGACAAAAAGGAGGGGCTGACAATGACATGTCGTATCGTTACTATGCATCAGAGGTGTCATGCTTGATTTGCTACCCACCAATACGGTATCATGCGTGTCAGGTGGCTATGGTTGCACCAGGCATGTGCCGTTATGAGGTATGGCCACATGCAACCACAAGCAAGTGGTGGATCGTACTCTGTAACGGAATATGGCCATACATGGTTGCAAGCGAGTGATGGACCACATACTGTAACAGGGTATCGCTATGCACTATTACAGGTGTGTGGTGGGCCATACGTCTTAATGGGGCATGGCGACGCACTATAGTAGGCGAGTTGCGGGCCACGTGGGCATTCTAGGTGGCTCGCAGCTGTAAGCTGGCTTCGGAGGTTGGCCTCGGAGGTTGACCTTGGAGGTGGGCCTCGAAGGTTGGCTTCGGAGGTTGGCCTCGGAGGTATGTCTCGGAGGTTGGCTTCGGAGGTTGAAGTGGGGCGCCGTCAGTCTCCTTTACTGTTAACCCTGATGATGCTGGATCAGCCATATCAGCAACCATTAGAATAAATAAATACTTTTATTTTATCAACGTCTTCTTTTTTATGCAAACTAGTGTAATCAGTATAAGGCTACATATTATGGTTAAAGACGAACAGTGATCGAACATACAAAATTAAACTTTTTTAATTAGATGATTAACACATTCAAATTTACAATATAGATATAATTACTAATTTGGTATATAACATTTCATGTAAGTAAGCATGTTATCATCATTTAATCTCAACTCATGCCAAAAGCATCATAATCTAATGGGTATTAGTATCATATTTTAATGAGATTGATGCATTTTCTATTTTAATTAATCCAGGAGAGGTGTGTGATAAAAAAATTACAAACTTAATATTCGATTTAAGTTAAAAATATAAAGAATTGTGGTGATTCCTTTTCCTATTAGATCCATCTTTTCTAAAATAAAATTAAGCAGAGAGAGAGAGAGAGAGAGAGAGAGAGAGAGAAATGAGAAGAATTTGTTGGGTAATGAGCCTGAAATACCCTAATGGGCCTTAAAAGCCCATCACCTCCCTTTATGTGTGAATGAAAAATTATGAGGACATTTAGTCCCACATCGAAAAAATCAAGAAAGGATGGTTCACTTATATGGAAACCTCTTCCTTGAAGCTTAAGTTTCTTAGCCGCGCGAAGGGCGCTTTTTAGGTGCAACTTTGCACTTTACATGTACGCATTGTCTTGAGAGGCTTTAAATTTTTTCTTGCTCGTGAGGATTGGACGATGAAGACTGATCGGATTAAGATAAGGGGCTGAGATCAATTGACCGTTGATCATCGGATCAGGATCAGAATTGATTATTGATCGATCGGATAAAGGGTCAAGATGCGGTGATCAAATCACAATCACGATCACGATCCAACAGCTTACATCCATCGGCTGACCGGTCAATAGGACCGTTGGTGATAAAGCGCTCGTCCGATCCTGCGGTTAGAGATAAGGTATCGCTCCGATCATGCCATTATGATAGGTCAACGTTTCGATCTTAAAACAATGTATCAAAGTCGTGCAACCACCTATCCGATAACGTGATCATCAGATCATGATGGTGAAAAGGCATATCGAAATGTGAATTGGCTTATCTGATCGGCTGATCTTCAGATCACGACTGTGGATCGGCTTATCACATCACGTAAAGGCTTATTGATCAGACCGTTGATCGAATCTGATTAGATCTAACGGTGCAAATCAATTCCGAAGGGTTGCTTCCAAAAGATACCTAAAACCTATAAATAGGACCCTAGACTTGCATTTGATTCATTCATTCCAGATTCAATCCGAATCAATCCTAGTATTTTTCTCTCTTAGGCATTTACATACTTTCCTAAGGGTAGTATAGCAATAGTGCATTAAAAAGAGAGAAGCATTTTTGGTTCGATATTTTTGATGAATTGTAGTGCTGCTTTCATCAAAAGAAGATTGTTGTATTCTAGGAGACAATCATCATACTGACCGTAAGTACCGTTACAGAACAAAATTGTCTTAAGGACATAAAGTGTAACTCTAGATTCGGTCTTATCTATTAGGTAGCCACTATTTGCTACCAACAGAATTTGATGGGGACATAGCGCACTGATGCTTATGATAAGCCGAATTTAAGCGCAGCCACATCCTTATAAACTTCGCCACGCTGGAAATAATAATAATAATAATAATAATAATAATAATAATAATAATAATAATACAACACTTGTGTCACCGTTTGCGCCTGAATTGCATGGAACCTGAGGTGAACCATAATAATTGAACCATATCACTCCAATCTTCGATCTTTCTTAAATTGACTCGACACTCAAACTGCTACAAGCCTGGCCAGCCCAGTTCTAACTCGTGCGGCCTATTAGCTGAGCCAGACCTCGGAAGAATTCTGTGGGATTCAGTGGCATTACCTTCTCTATAAAGATGAATGCTTTCGTTGTAATCTTCCGAGAGATAGATGGGATATTATCAGCTCATCAGCTTGTAACCATTTGCTCCCCCCAAATTTTCTCCTAGGATGGATGATGCTACTCATTACCATTGAAAGGAATAATCGTAGTTTCAAGTCATGATCCGAAGGCTCCAATTCCAGACTAACCAGTCGATCGGAGGGAGGAAAGCAGCAGCCATATCAACAATTTATACTTGCTTTAATTTCTATGTTTTTTTAATTTTCTTTTCTGTAAATATTGATTTCCTCGTTTTATCTCCTTTCTAAGCATTTCATCTACTTAATTAAATTGGGGAGGCTCTTGACGCTCATCTTCTTTCCCAAAAAAACAAAGAAAAAAGAAAAAAGAAATTTAGGTTTATAGCCTAACCAACTTCCCATTTGATAGAGTGTTATCCATTTAACTAGCTTTTTCTTTAAAAAAAATCCTTATTTTAGTTCCTCAAAAAAATTGTCTTCTAAAAGTAATTGATCTTATTGGCCTACCAAATTTACAAAACATAAAAGGTTTTTTATTTGAAATTGTGATAAAAATTAAAATTAAAATAGTAATAAATAAACGGCGCTTCAATCAGCATTTCAAGCTCTAAAATAATTTCAAAAGCCATGATTGGTCTCGCAATCCATCAAGGTTTGCTTGTCTACATCCTGACCATTCCTTGCATTCGATGACCTCGTGTTTGAGGCGGGATCATAATTGTGAGACTTGGCTTGAATATTGGTCCGATCAAGGGCATGGATCATCGAAATCATTGGTTCAATCGTTCGATCATTGATTGAATCATTAATTAATTTTTTATATAAAAATATATTTTTATTAATAAAAAATTAATTTTTAATAAAAAATTTAAGATTAACATGATAATAAAATTTATAATTTCATTCTATTTGGACTGGATTGATCAGTTCACGAATGAATCATTTACACATTCGGTTTTATGTTAGAACTGAACCAACTTGGCTTTCGGGTTTCGGTTTAACTAGTTCAACTAGCTGGTTCAATCTGATTCTGACAACTATGGTCAGGATAGGAGGAAGAAGCGAGAGAACAAGCTCATAAAAACTGTTTAAAATCTGTGAGGATGTTTTTGGAAAATGATGGCGTGAAACAAATCTTTTTGCTGGACATTAGTATTGGAGATTGAATTGTTGCACAGGCTCAGAGATCTCCATTTGTGACACACACACACACATATATATCGTTGATTCAGAATTAAAGGGCTTGCATACTTCCTAGAGCCGTACCTTAGGAATTATGTAAAAGTGTCAGAGGTAATGAATTCAGGCCATGATAGGTAGCCGATTTATGGCACTTGAATTGATAGTATTAGACTGAAACTTTGTTTGATCACCCCCATGTTGTATACTTCTTTGCAAACATTGGAACTAGAGGCTACGAATTTCAGCCCATAGGATTTGAGACGGGACTAAATTTTTAAGCCCTTTCGTATTTCAGATCAAACTTAGCTTAAAAAAAAAAAAGCTGCTCAAATATCCATACATATATTGTATATATTATAAAATTATATAATATATAAGAGTACGGGCTAGGTTGGGCCTGAAATCCTAGAGATTTTTAGAAAAAGTCTTTATGCATCGGATGCAGTGCAGATCGCATGCACGCTTGGTGATTGACGAACGAATGCATGTCAAGATTGTTTTTTCATTTTTGGCATGTACGCACGCATCATCCGCCAATCACTCCTACTGCACTGCATCCAGTGCAGCAAGACTTTTTGGAGTTCCTATAGAGGTAGGCCTGGACTGGCCATAGGCCCATAATGGACCCGATTTCGGGCCCAACTCAGTTTGGCAAGATGCTTCGGGCTGCTCGTTTTTCTGGGCTGCTCGTTTTCTCTTGGCCCAGCCTGATCCTCCAGTGGCCACCCCTAATTCGAACCCAAACACTGGGGACTGATGTAGTTAAGCAAAGTGCAAAGTTCGCTACTCTCGTTACTGCTGATCGGGTCCCATAATCTTTTCATAGTCCCCATGATTTGATGAGCTTTACGCCTACATATAAGATTCAACTTTTAACCATTAAATTTGCATTGAGTTTGCACTGGAAGTTGACTTGGTTGTCCAAAAGGGAGATATGTACAATTAATGTTTAAGAACCTCATTGGGTTCTAGATATTAATTTGACATTCCTTTATTTATTTATTTTTTTTCATTTACCCCTTTTGCACAGCAAAAGAAACAGAGAAAACTTAGCATCGTTTCATGCTATATTTGTGTCACCAGTGATGGCTTAAATGCTTTTAAGAAAAGGAGATCATCACACAGGCAAGAAAATAGTACAAGAGGCCTTCATTAAGCTATCACAGCACAACATGTTATGGGAACAGGGTTCTTTAATATTTATGATTCTCTTTCTTGTTGTAATTCAAAGATAGTAAGCACGCTGCTGTTGACGAGTTCAGAAAGCGTTATTTATTCTTTAACGGCACCATCCAGATAAGCCGATAGGCTCATACATATATATATACTTCACTGCTTCCTGCATGCAACAATACCATCATTAGATCTTGTCAATGGTTGGCTCTCATGGGTAGCAAACAAGCGTCAATCTTTCAAAATACATTTACAAGTAGCATAATCCAATGATATGGAATATTATGCGTCTCACGTATCATAGAAATATATAGTTTCGAATACCACAATATTACGAAAATTTTGAGCTTTGCATAGAAGGAGACCATAATTCACACTATTACTTGCAAGAGATTTTGTGTGTGAAATTCTAAAATGATGATAATTGTAATATATATGATACGACTACTTAATTAGTCATAACCGATACAAAAAAGCACTCTTATGATCACCAGTTGCTTAAGTCGTTCTACTAATTCAGTTACTGAAAAGTATTTATATATGTTTTACTCTTACTGAATTCCTTTATTTCTAATGCCTTGGAGGATAATTCTTTGAGATAAATATGCAAAAGAAATATTAAACAACCGATCATAAACCATCTAAAAATCACAAATAATTATAATATAATAACACAAAATGATAATTCTATCGCAAACTTTGCAGTGTATTGCGAGTTTCAGCAGCAAATTCGTTAATCTCAGTCAAGAAATAAGGAGGAGTCGATAATCATAGCATTGAAAATTTCTACTCAATCTCATGGATCGATGCTGATCATCAAAGGCTCTTCAAATGAACATAAGCAAAACAAAGAGCTATGACTCACGTGGTGCTGCAGTTGGTATCGCTACCACCAGGGAACGGGAGCACAGCGTTGCACTGAGCAGTGACGTTGTGGGCTTTCTCAGGAGAGATCAGCGGGTTCTCTTCCATCATTTTCTTAAGACACTGGCACAACACTGGCTTTCCCGGATTCGAGAGATCCGTCGCAGCAAGTATTGCAGCACCAGCACAACAAAGATCCGATGGCTTCCCACAGACTGGGTTTAGGAAGCAGGAAATGCAAGGCAGAAGGGCTCCAAAAATAGGGCCACAAATGGTATTGCCCATCGTCATGGGTACGCTAATGAGGACGAGGAGGAACGCCAACCTAAATGAAGAAGATGAGGAGGCCATCAGTTTTGTCCCAGGGTGGAGCACAGGAGATGGTTTTCTATAAGTTCCGATTTGGGAGAGGAGAAAGAGAGACGTTTAAATAGGAGAGGAGAGGGTGAAAAAGGGGTGGAAGATTTAATGGGTTTAATTTTATTAGGCGGCGAGAGGGATTTCAGCTGGAAGGAGGACGGAGGCGCTGCAGGGAGGCTAAATTGGACTAAGGGATGGTGGTAGCGTGATATGGCGTGCTCTTCTTTTCGATCGCACGTAGGTCAAGGCTGCATTGATGCACGATCGCAGATGGCAGATGCTGCCATTTGCTTAATCAAATACAAGCCTCCCTTTTGTGTGTTACAGTGAAACCTAATTTGAATGCCTTCAAAAGGTAAATCTTTCAAAGATTCTGATCATAGAGTTTATTGAACTAGTCCTATATATGAACTTTGATAGAAGATGGCACAAGACCTTAATGTGCACATAGAGTTGATTGAACTAGTCCTATATATCAACTTTGATAGCAGATGGCACAAGACCTTAATGTGCACATGTGCTGCATGTGCCAATTAAACCGTTTCTGGTGAACTAGATCGAAGAAGGATTCGGAAAAAGCTATATTCACTAAATTAAATGAACAACTGAGTCTTTTAAGCAATGTGATTTTGTCATTTGCCTCTCTGTGTGTCACGCTGAAACTAAATTTGGATGCCTTCAAAAGTTAATTTTTTAAAGATTCCAAGCATAAAGTCAGAGGTCACATGGCTAGTTTAATAAACATATATAGACGTATCAATGTTTTACCAGAAGAGAACAAGGCAGAACCCCTGGTCACAATTGATTGAGATAATGACAATGGAATTGCATAAGAAGGAAAAAAAGAAAGAAACAGATGCGATGATGATAATAAAAATATTGATTTAATAACTAATGATATACTTGAATGTTTGTTTGATGATAAATAGGTTCAAAGTTCGATCAAAGCTAAAATATGAATAAAATTTTATTCGACATATAGAAACTTAAGTAACATGCAAGATGTTTAAGTTAAAAATAAAAATAAAAAATTAAATACCAATTAACATTAAATTTTTTAAAAAGAAAATTTTAATTTGTAGTTTTTGTGTTCTTAAGAATAGTTATTATAAAAGTTATTAGAAAGTAATTGCTCAAGACTCAAGATTTATATAAAATAATTAGACTAAATTTTAGATAAAAATATATATATAAAAAAGTAATCAAAAATTGAAAACTTAACGTAAGCTGTCGATTGACTTAGGGTTGGGATTGATTGGCCAATGCAAAGAGCCAAAAAAAAAAAAAAAATTACCTTCGCGAGCAACCACCCAAAAGCCTGTTGAACTAACTTTTCCGTGAAGCATGGGCACGAAGGGTCGACTATCTCAAGGCAGCAGTCGACCGGTTCATAACTTGCGATCGCCTGGCCTCAGATGAGTGGTTGAGTGGAGCAGGGTTGCTTTAGGCCAACAAGAGAGCCTACCTCAAATGTATCCAAAAGTAACTTCAGCCATAAAGTCCATCACATAAATATAGCATGGAGGCATGGTATTTTTATGAAAAATAGGACTTTGGTGGTAACAAGTTGACTCCATCCATGCTTAGTCGTATCACTTAAAATTCTTGCCCACCTGATTAACAAGGATACCACCACCATGAAAGAGGTTTATTTTTCATGCCAGATGGTCCAAGCAGTCTCGATACTAATCCAACTCACTTTAATGCAATTTGTTGCAATGTATAGAAATACGTACATATGCCCCCGATATTACGAAGACCAATGGTATCCAACTCATTATGTCATCCTTTCATTCAAAATTATCATATTATGGATTAGCAATGAGCCAGTTTTAGAATAACAAAAACATGCTTTACTTGGAAACAGGGATTCATTGCTTATAACCTTCATCTATCCTCATAATTACAGAGTCATAATTACCACTGCGCATGTCATGCAGTTCATGGCCCATGGATTGGATTTCTCGGCATTGACATTCTGATCAAAACAGCAACCACCATAGCCAAGTGACCACACTCGTGCTTTTATTACCATCCTACATACTTTTCTTGGTTTTTGGATCCTCTTAGAAATGGCTTTTTGAAAGTACATGAGAACACAATATTCTATATGTTCTTAAATTGTTCTTGCAAGTGCACATGTGCATACTGGTTTTCAATCTTTCTCAGAGTCTAGGGAGAGTGATTTGCAGAAAGCCATCCCTGCACCCAAAGCGACCATGATTATTGAATTATGCAGTCAATCTTTTATGGCTACTAACATACATAGAATTTCACATGCCCTTCAAGCGTGTTTGTAAACCCAAACAACAAAACTGTATCAAGAACTCCATTCTATTTGGATTCTTTTGCACTTAATAAATGAGGAATATGATCTAAAACTTGATAACATAGACTTATCTTGGTATAGTATAATACAATCAAATTTTCTACACGAATAATATCTAGACAATATTAGAACTTCACATGGAATAGTAAATTCAGAATTTCACCTTTCAGCAATGGAAAAAATCATGAAAGACATCCCTTTTTTCAACTTTATGAAGTAGGAGATGCGCTTGCTGCAATGCCTCAAGCTCACCGGCGGACCCAATTAACTATTAGCAAACCTTAAAAACTCGAGTCCAAGTTAACTAATAATAAGTGACATCCTCGTCGTATACTAAAAGCTACCACTAAAGCCCGGATCCATCCTAAGTGGAGTTATTGATGCCACAAAGATGGTTTTATACTATAACAGGATTCTCTCTGCTACTGCCCCATAAATAGTTCTTTTATCTTGACCCACCAACTTTCGAATACTCGGATTGATTTTGATACCATTTGTAGAGGTCCAAGTTTATCGGTTGATCCAATTAATTGGTTAGTGGGTTAGATTAACGTGGCTTTAAAAACTCGAGTTTAAGTTAATTAGTAGCTGATGAACTTATTTGAGTCCATTTGCTCCCATCCCATATGGGCCCATTCATGGTGGTATTACACTTGCAGCCCAGACCTATATGATCATGTTTTCTGTTTCATTTGTTGCAAGATCGAGATTATCTGAGCCTTTTACGAGACCTAATGGAAGCAACAGAGATACAAAGACCATTTGTGATTCCTTATTTACCGATGCAACATTATGTCCAGTCAATTCAGAATGGGCTATGTATCTGAACACATGTGATGGAAATATATTTAGAAAATAAACTGTGCAAATCTGTATCCCAGATATACCCAGTGGCAGTTTTGCATTCTCATGGAGTATGTCATCAGGAGAAGGTTCATAACAAAACATAACTCCTTCTCTATAGATGTTAAGCATCCTATGTCAGTGATAAAATCTCCTGATCATGCTTTAAAAAAAAGAGAAAAAGTGCACTGAAAATGCGGTAATAGTCTAAAAGAGTGCAATGGAAAATGAGTCTGTTAGGTTGGAAAGATAAGATCAAAATGAGCAGGTGTAGCTTCTACAACCCATACACAACTGATTGACTACAGGGCTTATTAATTGATCACTTGCATTAATGTTAGCATCCACTTATTGACCTACAAAGAACACTAGTAAAGTTAATCTTTTATCTTCTAGTGTAGATGTCGATGCATTGTGCCCATTCAGCAAACTACTCAATCCATGGTTGCATCTTTAACAGTTGCTATTAAAACAACAAAAGAGAATGACAGAACTAGCAGTTGACCTTCTCCATAAGCCATGCTATAGCATCACAATTCAAGTAAAAGACAGCAGATTAGCTGCCAATAGATAGAAGCTAAAAGAATAATTCATAGATCGACAGAAGTATCACTAAAAGAATAATTCATAGAAGCTAAAAGATTAGCTGCCAATAGATAGAAGCATTTTGAAATTATCAGCAAATATTTTTTGGGAGTATGCATAAAGTTGAAAAATAAATGGAGATATCACTTACACAAATTCAGCTGAGACATTATCCTTGTTCACATCATTTGGAATAGGCCAAATAACTCGATATGGCCCCTGTAAGATCTCTCTCTGGTGATAAACAGGACTGGATTTTCCGGCACAATTTGCCATTCTCCACTGATGAGTTGAGCGTTTACCCAATATAGTCAGGCTGTAAACAAATGACAAGGGTATATCAGTTTAAACAAGAAGAAAAAAAAGAAGTTGGTAGCAGTCAATCCAACAAACAAAAATCATAGTGCGTCTGACATCAATCTATAAGCCAGTGGGCTAAAAACTTTGGAGATAGTGTGAAAGATCAAGCGAAAAACAATCTTGGGAAGAATACCCAGCTGCTATAATTTTACTAAAATATCATATTCCTAATCATACCCATGTTCTACACCGCTCAAGCCACCAAACACTATGAACAAAATTTTAGCTTAAACCTTGAAAAGAAAATGAAGAATTGATCCAACACAATCAGGCATCAATAATATTAATAAAAAAAATGTTATGAAAATAAAAATTTGTCTCAATCTTGTTCATCTGCAGGAAGTTTATAAGATGAAACTTGGCAAAATTTATACTTTGATGGATGAATTTGAAATTCTATGTATACTACAAAAGAAATCATATTTGCCAGACATATTCTTGTAAGTTTAGTAAAAAGGTAGAGCTAGGTTATAAGATGAAACTCGGTAGAATTTACAACTGATGAATGAATTTGAAATTCTTAAGTCGTGCTTGTTAAATATGTTCTTGTAAGTGTAGTAAATAGAAGAATTGGATTATCAGATGGAACTTGGTAAAGATGTTGAACTTGAAATTCTCCACATGCTACAAAAGAAATAGTACTTATTAGACATTGTCTTGTAAGTTCATTAAAAGATAGAGTTAGGATGGTCAGACAAAAATATGTGAAAAACAAAGCTGTTTTAATCCATCTGATTGGATCAGCATTTGAGCATGTTATCAGTATTTGGAAAAAAATACGCCTTACTTTTGGCCATCCACCTCCACTCGTACGTCAGTGATGCTGACACCAGGAAGTTCTACAGTCACAACATAATTTGGCCCAGACTCTGCAACATCCATTCGAGGTGTCCACTCCATCCCTGCATCAAATTTCTTCACTAAAGCATTGAATTTAAAAAAACAACAACAATCCTCAGCCTCAGAATATATTTTCGACTGTCAATATACTGCAGGGAGAAATTAAAAAAAAAAAAAATACAATGACATATATAAATTCAGTTGCATAAGTTCTCTAGTCTGGTGCTAGCATGTTTAAATTATATAGCATGCTAGTTTATGAAGTTGCTGATGAGGATATAATGGCATAATGATATATTAAGTCTAATTTTCAATCACTTTCAAGAAGTGGCATACCATTAGAAATAGAGGTCTGCCTTGTCCTGCTGCATAAAAGCGGCTGTTTCTGAGTCTTTCCACAATTTTGTCTTGCAAATTTGGGACCGTCGTTAGAAGATGGTGCCAAATCTTGTTTCACAAGATAATCCTCTCTTGATGTCAATAAGCTGGATTGTGTCTGAGCCCGTTTAGAGAACATGGGCTCTCTCTTGCACTGGCTGGAGTTTTGCTGAGAAAAAAAAAAAATAGCAGAAAACGCATGTCATATGGATTTCACGGAGAGAAACTTTGACTAGTTACTGAAAGGAATCTCAAAAACTTGCCGTAAAAGAACATTCACTACCTGGTTGGCAGAAACTTGTTGCATGAAATAAGCTTGAGAGGCAGACCCTTGGCGCGCGAAAAACAATCTATTATCACACCGTGGTATCATGGTGCTTAGAGCGCTGCTACAACTCTGAGGTAAAAAAAAAACATAAAGAGTCCATTAAAAACGGGTACAGAACGCGCGTTCACAGAGAGAGAAAGAGCAATCCAGTAGTCTTGTTCATGACTAATCCTAAATCACTGACCTACAGAAACAAAGCAAATGCAATATATTTTTCTTTTTCTAAATAAAATGAAATAATATTCTCCAAATCTTTGATATTGGCACTACAAGAACCAAAGCCAGATTCTCTAACTAGTAAACATAAAACCAGGCAACAATCTTAATCAATTTTAAAAGCAGAATTGACTACTGGCAAGCATAAACAGCACGCATAGAATTGACTACGGGACTGATCTATTCTTGAAACAAAGACATCGTTAAGCAGTGGCCGTTAGGAATATCGCATGATGCCGCTTTAACAGTCATAGACGATAGCCGTTACCTAGCTGCAGCCCGTTCTGTCAGTTTAGAACTCGACGGAGGTCACCACAAATCATCCTAAGGAACATTATTTAATTTCTTTCATATGAAACATATTATATGATTCAACACGTCACTTGGTCATTCTACCAATCTCTTGCTGTATAAGGTTTATAATTAGTAGTTATGTTAAAGCAACAGCTAACCCAGCGAAAAATTTCTACCCATCACGAGAACAAAATTAATAAGCTTTCTTTGGAACAGGCTTGGCGGTGGGAAGGAGGCTTACCATGGGGAAGAGGTGGGGACTGGGCGGCAAGACCTCATCGGGTTTGGCCACGTGGTCGAGGATTCTGCTCATCCTCCTCCTAGCGACCTCGTGCTCCATCTCTCGCGCGGCAAAGGGATACGTACAGTTCGCTCCGCGTTTCTGCTATTTGAGCCTGGCCTCTGAGGCGAGAGGAGGGGCACTGTGGATATTTTGTGGTCAGATATTTTTTCGGCTCTTATTTGAGAGTTGAGAAGGATGAGATCTTTTCTTCGAAGAGTTGCCGCCCTGACACGTGTTGGTACTCCCAAAATATCACGGTGTGGATTCCACCAAGGGGCGATGCTATTCATTCCCCAGGCAAGTACGGGATCGATGTGCGTTGAAGGATGGCGAAGGGATAACAGCCTCTGATTCGTCATGTTTATAGAAAGTTAATATGACTGATTGAATTATAAATCTTGCAACTCATCATTTAAACTTTTAAAAATAATATATAAGTGATTCATATTCTCTTATTTTACAGTAAATCATATATTCTGACTTCTCATGTTAAATTGATGTGATCGTTCGTTTGTAAAAAAAAAAAAAAAAACACAGTCCCAATATGTTATATCAATGTTTTAAAAATTAAATAAAAGCAAATCGTCTTGGTATTTAAAATATGAATCAATTGATTCGATCCAATGAATCGATTTAATCAAATCAAATAATATTATAATTAATTTTTAATTTAATAATATAAAAAATAATAAAAATATAAATATTTAATTATAAAAATATTTTAATATTTATATATTTATTTTAAAAAATTATATAAAATTAAAATTATAAAAAAAATTATCTTAAAATTATAGATGAATTATTTTTAGATGCAAAATTAAGTAAAAAATTAAATTTTTTTTTAAAAAAAATAATTTTAATTTTATTTGTCAAAACTAAAAATCTAAAAATTTGAATTGATCCAATTTTTTAAAACTCGATCGTTTCATTAAATTTTTTAATTTTTATTGAATTATATAAAATTAATTTTAATAATAAATAGGACTGAGCTGATGATAATTTTTAGTTGAATCGATTTGATTGGACGTTTCGACTCGATTTTTAAAACTATGGTTTCTATGTAGTCTGGCTTCAAATGGCTGCATGGCAGCCATATAGCCATAATATCAGTTTTTGCATCGCTGCCGTCTACGAAATCCAGACAAATGCGTCGTTTAAGCTAAAAAAAAATTGCGAAAACTGGAAGAGTAATTAGATCGGGAGCACGGTGGCTTATACTCAATGGCTGCATGAAATGAAATCTGCAGACTGGTTCAGTCAAACAGAACAAAAATATTGTTAAAGCTCAAACACATGATGAATGCTGTTTTGTGGCATGGACTATGCCGCATGTAGTAGCACTACTGCCATCATATCTTCGTAGAGTCCCATGCTTCACTTATAAAACCACCTTCAATCATGTTTCAGTGCAAAAATGGGGCTGTTAGATTTTTTTTTTTCTTATTGAAATACGTAAATTTCTTATCAACGAGAATGGATGAGCATGTAAAAAAAAATTCATGATTTTATCGATTAATCCTTAATCTACGATATTGTTCTATTATTTGATTACTTAATGTTCAGATTCAATATTTTACAAGAAAGTCAACTCAGCGACCAACTGAATTACCGTCTGAATGGCTTATCATTCCGATTTCTGATGCTGAAAGCAGAAAATCTTTGCTCAATTGTACTCAAACAAATTTTATTTTTAATATATCGGATTTGATTTGCGCTAAAATGGTATGATCATCTACTTGTATAAAAAAAACCCATAAAAATTCTTAAGATCAAGATGGAATAAGATCAGAAACTGTAGTTTGTTGGGTTTGGAACCTTCACCAAGGATAAGGTAGAAGTGATAATAATTTTGACACGAAGATAAAGTTTGATGAACACAGTGGCATTTGTAGTGGTAGTATCGTGAACACTATCATCCCATATAATAGGTAGTTTATCAGCTTGCCTAAACATGGAGAAGTAATCGAAACAGTCTTGCATTGGCGATATACAATTTATCATCTTTGGTAGAAACTTTGATGTAATTTTGATTTCATTACATCCCTGCCATTGCATGGTTAATTAAATCTCCAGATTCCTACTCCGGTGTTTGGTCATAGGTAGCAAGAAGAAAGGAAAAATCTCTGCAAGGAAGCAAGAGGAAAATGATGATATTGATACCATCACTCAGATCTTTCTGCCTCGTTAACTTTGCATCCTGAGGTACTACATGTCATGAAAGATCACCATCTGCATGTATATCTTGATTAGGCTGAGCAACAACATCTAGTTTAAGAAAAGAAAATATTGTTTGCAGTCATACAATGGGCGTACAATATTAATCAGCTCAAAATGTCATGTATACTGATGTTTAAATACATGAAACACACATCAAGATTAAAAAAAAAAAAAATATATACTTCTAGACATCAGTATAAATACTAATATACTTCTATATCCATTAACAGTCAGAACTCTAGATAAGCAGTTATAACAAGTAAAATCTCAGAACAATTTAAAGCTGGATATGATGGTTACAAATCAATCAACCTTGTTTAAGTCACCATTCAACCAGTCTCATCTTAGATAGTTTAAGAGGAACAAGAGTTTTTCTTTTCTCTATTAATTTGCCCTGCACAACTGATTATATTTCCATGGAAAAAGAAATCTATATGTGGTCAACACTTTTGTCATTAAGAAACACAAATATTTAGCAAGCTCATATTTCCATCTTCTAGCATTGATGACTAATGCAAAAATTTTCCCTAAAACATAGAGCAACTCTAGCATTCAACTAGAGCTATCAAGCGCTAATCTTGCTCATATGGTCAATTACTGAGACTGATTACTTCCTTCAGTAATTTACTGACCGAAAATTTGAGGTCATTGGGAATAAATAATTGTTGAGGAACTGAATCCAATGCAAATAAAGCAAGAATTCTCATCACATCAGCCAGGATCAATTTTTCTTGTCTACCTACTCTTTGGTTCACAAATTTGCACGAGCTTTTAAGTTTGCATCCTCGACATATCTGAAAGGATTTGAAAAAGGAGAATTATCTTCAGGTTTAGGTTAAAATGAATACAGTTCAAATTGCGTTAAAAACAATAAAAGCACTTACAACATCTTCCTGAATGCTGAAGAAAGAACGCAATCTTTTAGCTGCAAAAACTGTTTTTCTCTCTATAGATGGACAACCAAAAAGAGCGATCTTTTTAAATCACTTCCAGATAACCACCTGTTGTTCAGATAATTAAGAAGACCAAATAAAAATCAGTTAAAAATTAGATTTTACATCATGTGGCAACTAAAAGAGCTAAAATTAGGTTCTAAATCAGTAGCAAGCATCATCCATTCAATTCTATTTTGCACCTTCAACTACTGAAAGTTTCAGCCGATGAGATGAAACTATTAGCAGATATAAGCAAGGATGTATATCTGAAGTAATAACTATTTCAAAGTGATGAAGAAAGCAATAAAATAATGATTAACTCGAACCAAACTAGAATGGAGGTTTTCATACTCAAGGTGATAATTCACAACTCTGCATAACAAAAACTTTTTCAACATTGACATGACTTCAGTTTGAGAGCCTATATAAAGAAATAAATCAATGACCATGACTTCAGTTTTTATCACCTGAGATAACTCCCAAAGAAAAGCAATATTGAAATAAAAAAAAAACTTAACAGCATCATTGGAGTTCACATAGTGCAGAGCATGAATTTGCAGTCGGATGACACAAAAAGGAACCTACTAAACTTCTCACCCATCAACAAGAAGAAATCTAAGCTTGATGCACTTTATTGAACTTAAAGACGTAAGGGGAATTCATATAGTTAATGCATGAAATCAGTCCCATAAACTAATAACATAAAGAGGAAAAAATGATGGTATGTGCCAAGTGAAATACAAAAAAATTGGTTTGTGAGTTATAATCATTGTAAATTTTTGACTGCTCCAAAATCAAAGTGCCCTTTCACTGGCTTAGTACACAAATGCAGATAGATAGATGGATGGATGGATATACATATACATGTGTATGGGCCAAGTTCAAGTTATACTTAGTGTAACTCTAAGAGAGTTGCACCAATTTTGAATTAGATAACAGGGTAAAATCAAAGTGCCAGCGGAGTTGCACCAATTTTGAATCGGATAACAGGGGTAAAATCAAAGTGCTCTTTCATTGGCTCAGCACATATACATGTAGATGGATGGCTAGATAAATAGATACATACATACATGTACATGTGTATGGGCCAAGTTCAAGTTATACTTAGTGTAACTCTAAGAGAGTTACACCAATTTTGAATTGGATAACAGGGGTCCAACATTGATGATCCGAGTAGTTGGATATTATATTACCTCTAAACTGTTTATACAATAAAAATCATATCATTTAGAGGCCTGCTAGCCTATAAATCGTGCAGTTAAAAATTGAACAATAATCTTGATGTGTGAACTAATAATCTATGTATAAAAAATGCTTATGATTTATGTATATAAAAGGTTTTTATGCCACAGCACATGTTGTTCCCAAACAAAAAAATAAAATAAAAAATAAAAAAAAAGAAAAGAAATAAAAAGAGCATGATTACATAAAGCAAGGAAGCTACAAACAGAATTTTGCTTGAGCAACAAAACAAAAGGAGTTTTTCAAAATTGTCATACTAGTAATCAAAAATAAGACAATGCACACCCACTGCTTACTGTCGCATGCTTCTCAGCTCATAACTACCAGTAAGAAACAAGTCCTCATGGACCCATTTGATACGGCTAGCCATTTCCTCTGGGTGGTATTATCTTTTGCACGATTTTGGAAATAATGATGTGACAGCAAAACCCAGAAATAAAACTTTGGCTCCAGCCTCTAGCGACGGCCTTTGGCTCCGACCTCCAGCAACGGCCTCCAGCTCCGGCCTCTAGCGACGGCCTTTGGCTCCGACCTCCAGCAACGGCCTCCAGCTCCGGCCTCTAGCGACGGCCTCCAGCTCCGGCCTCTAGCTCCGGCCTCCAGCTCCGGCCTTTAGCTCCGGTCTCCAGCGACGGCCTTTAGCTTCGGCCTCCAACGATGGCCTCCAGCGCCGGCCTCCAGCGACGGCCTTTGGCTCCGGCCTCCAGCTCCGGCCTCTAGCTCCGGCCTCCAGCTCCAGCCTTTGGCTCCGGCCTCCAGCTCCGGCCTTAACTCCGGCCTCTAGCTCCGGCCTCTGGCTTCGGCTTCCAACAACTGCTTCGGTCCTAACTTGGTGCCTTTCTCGCATGCACAATGACCCTTCCTGGCGCGCCAATCTGATGCGGGCAAATCAACCGTGTTGAGCGACGGGCCTGCTGAGATTTGTCGTGAGCTTCCAAGTGGGATGAAGGGGGCGTTTCCCTTCTTCGGAACCCTGCAAGAAGTCCCTGGCCGGTGTTCCCGGCAAGGACCCTCCGACGCTCAAGTCAGTAAACTTGTCGCTCAGTTCTATAGTGGTCAGATAAGAGTTGAGATAGAGAGCGATAGATAGGGAGAGAGAAAGAGAGAGTCCCCCTGCATTAAGCTCGGGTCCTCCTTTTATACCTGTCTGGGGGGTCCCGTTTACCTCGTTCCGTTGGAACCGTCGAATCTTCCTCGTTGGGATAAGTTTCTCTGAACGGCAAGTGGTTAAGCCGTTGCTGGATGAGGGCCGCTTGTAGCAATAACTATCGAGCGTGCTAGCACTTGCCCGTGATTTCAGTGAGCCTGAGACGGGTCATTATGCATGCGAGAAAGGCACCAAGTTAGGACCGAAGCCGTTGTTGGAAGCCGGAGCTGGAGGCCGGAGCTAAGGCCGGAGCTGGATGCCGTCGTTGGAGGCCGGAGCAAAGGTCGTCGCTGGAGGGCGGAGCCAAAGGCCGTCGCTAGAGGCCGAAGCTGGAGGCCGGAGCCAAAGGCCATCGCTAGAGGCCCGAGCCATAGTTCTATTTCTAGGTTTTGCTGTCACATCATTATTTTCGAAAATCGTGCAAAAGATAATACCACCCAGAGGAAATGGCCAGCCGTGTCAAATGCCCCCCCGCCCTTAAGATGGGTGAGCGCACAATCACCAGCGAAAGGGGCCGGTCTTTGGTGGCCGATGCAGGGCCGGTCTTTAATTGCCGACGCGGAGCCGGTCTTTAGGTGCCGACGCGGGCCGATCTTTGGTGCTGACGCGGGGCCGGTCTTTGGTGCCGAAGCGGAACCGGTCTTTGGTGCCGATGCGGAGAGCCGATTTTTGTTGGCGAGCATACTCATTCAAAAATAATGCTAACATTTCGAACATCAATCTGTCAAGTAGATTCAAATTAATGAAGATAGCACCTTACTGATAATACCGGCGTAAATTGTCGGCGTTCCAGGTGCGTGGAAGCGGTTTCCCGTCTAGCTCTTTAACTTTGTATGCCCCATGGTAAAGTACCTCTTTGACACGGTATGGTCCTTCCCATTTCGGTGCCAGCTTGGCCCCCTCTGTTGGCTTTGATACTTCAGCTCTTCGCAGAACGAGATCTTCGGAGCGGGACGTCTTGGATCGTACTCGAGCATTATAGTATTTGGCCGCTCGCTGACGGAAAGCCGCCATCCGAAGCTATGCTTGGTCTCGCAATTCTTCCACTAAATCTAGATCGGCTCGCAGCTGGCTTGAGTTGCTTTCTTCGTGGTATAATTCTGTCCGGGGACTGGGAACTCCTATCTCCAACGGAATGATCGCTTCGGTCCCAAAGACCAGGCTGAAAGGAGTTTCCCCGGTAGGGACTCGCGGCGTCATGTGGTAGGCCCATAGTACACTGAGGAGTTCCTCCACCCAGCGCCCTTTGCAGCCATCTAGCCGAGCCCTGAGCCCTTGGAGGATGATGCGATTGGTCACTTCGGCTGCGCCGTTGGTCTGGGGGTGCCCCACGGAGGTAAATCGATGATGGATGCCCAAGCCAATGCAGAATTCCCGGAAGACCGCGTTGTCAAACTGTCGGCCGTTGTTAGTAACGAGGAAGCCAGCGTTGGTTCGGATCGAGTTAGGAACTAGCTGGGAAGTTGTTAGAGAATATCGGTCCAGAAGATTGAGGATGAAAGGGTGGATAGATAGTCTAAGTTCGGCCTTAAAGAAGGCTTCGTACAAGGCAACTCTTCCGGAACGGGAAGAGGTTACCCTGTCATTAGGAGCAAGGTAGAACAGACGAAGGTTTGGCAGAAAGCTATACTTGGCTTTCAGATTTACTATGTCTTGAGCAGACATAGTGGAGGCAGTCCCTTCGGGGGACTCCTTGACAGCGCTGGAAGGACCAGCAGTCGTCGGACGGCTCCGGGCGAAAATCTGCCGCCGGTCAGATGACTCCCGGCTACGGGGTGTCTGACCGGCCGCCGTTCCGGTAAGGAGTGATTGGAGGAGGGGGTAGACCACTGGTTTGGTAAGGAAGCGGAAGTTTGAGAAGGGGTGGAGGAACACCCCCGAAATCGGAAATGGAACAAGAAGGCGAGGAAGCCATGGAGACTAACCTGAAAAATTTAAGCTAGGATCGAAGGAGCAAGAGGAGAGAACAAACACGGGAGGCGGACGGACGCTTGCGGACTCGAGAGGAAGCAGTAGCGTAAGAGAAGGGAGGATGGGAGGATAAGGATGATTTTTTCCTCTTATAGCCCCATTTCAAATCATCCCACGACCGTCCGTTCTGGCCACGTGTCCACCTTCAAATGGATGGCGCTTCGGCGGCCTACCGGCGCGAAAAACATGAAAAGCTCCACCAATAGAGAGATGGCGTTGGCCTTACCACAATGATGACGCTTGCCTTTTACGACTCACTACTTGAGGAAAATCCTCTCCAATCTCAACAGCCTGGACAGACGAAATGATGGTGCAAAAATCGGCCGCCCAGAGGATATTAACACCCCTTTCGCTGGTGATTGTGCGCTCACCCATCTCAGGGGCGGGGGGCATCTGATACGGCTGGTCGTTTCCTTTGGATGGTATTATCTTTTGCACAATTTCCAAAAATAATGATGTGACAGCAAAACCCAGAAATAGAACTTTGGCTCCGGCCTCTAGCGACGGCCTTTGGCTCCGACCTCCAGCAACGGCCTTCAGCTCTGGCCTCCAGCTCCGGCCTCTAGCGACGGCCTTTGGCTCCAGCCTCTAGCGACGGCCTTTGGCTCAGGCCTCAAGCGACGGCCTCTAGCCCGGCCTCCAGCTCCGGCCTCCAGCTCCGGCCTTTGGCTCCGGCCTCCAGCGACGACCTTTGGCTCCGACCTCCAACGACGGCATTTAGCTCCGGCCTTAGCTCTGGCTTTCAGCTCCAGCCTCTGGCTCCGGCTTCCAACAACGGCTTCGGTCCTAACTTGGTGCCTTTCTCGCATGCACAATGACCCGTCTCAGGCAACAGATCCCGTGATTCGAGGTCTATTGTCGTGTACTTCGCTCACTGAAATCACGGGCAAGTGCTAGCACGCTCGGCAGTTACCGCTACAAGCGGTCCTCATCCAGCAACGGCTTAACCACTTGCCGTTCAGAGAAACTTATCCCAATGAGGAAGATTCGACGGTTCCAACGAAACGAGGTAAACGGGACCCCCCAGACAGGTATAAGAGGAGGACCCGAGCTCAATGCAGGGGGACTCTTTCTCTCTCCCTATCTATCGCTCTCTATCTTAACTCTTATCTCACCACTACAGAACTGAGCGACAAGTTTACTGACTTAAGCGTCGGAGGGTCCTTGCCGGGAACACCGGCCAAGGACTTCTCGCAGGGTTCCGAAGAAGGGAAACGCCCCCTCCATCCCACTTGGAAGCCCACGACAAATCTCAGCAGGCCCGTCGCTCAATAAGGTTGATTTGCCCGCATCAGATTGGCGCGCCAGGTAGGGATGGATCAGCGATGCTAGTTTGCAGATCCTCATCCCCCTCTAATCAAAATGGTGGATCATAAAGATAGTGATGACAAGAATCAAAGAAGCTTTCGCTAGTTATGCTAGGGGCACCTTCAACGAGCTGAGCAACAGGAGTATGGGGGGCATTTGATGAGGCCACTTGACCCCATGGGCGATAAAGACAACATTTGGGCTTGGCCTCAGCGAATCGGCTTCTCCTCCTCAAGCTCAGCAAATTTCACTCGGCCTCAGCGCCGAGCGCCCCTCGGCCGCTCCCGCTCCTTGAACTGTTAGCAAATACTGAGGGGCCACTTTTCGAGAGAGTATCGCACTCTGATACCCTCTCTCCCCTCTTGCAACCTGGCACATGGTGATGTCCATCCAAGGCCATGTCTTCCGATTCTTGGTTTTGCCAAACACCAGGACGTCTCCCAGCATGATGTTATCGACTTATCAGGCTTGACATTGTGGCACTACGCCACAGGAGCAAGACACGTTCATGTCAGCTGACATGAGGATTACTATCCTTCTCTGGTCCACATCCCAACTCAAAAGGTAACCAAGGGAAACTGAGGAGGGGGTTGGGCCAGGTCAAGGCTGGTCCTAGTCCCACATCAGGGAAAGCTTCTGTTTCCCTCCCTGCATCGATCCGACTTCTGGCGCCTTTGATGTCACCTGTAACATCGTCCTAGCAACCAGCTCTCAGTCCCATCTCTAACTAGTTTGTGTGGGACTCCCTCGATCTCTCTCCGATCCGGCACCGAAGGAGGGAGAGAGAGGAGCTCCAGTTTCATTCGTTATGGAGGCTGCCTCTCGGCTCCTCTGCTACAACATCAGGCCCCTCCATCGCCTCTTAGAAAAAAGCAAGCGAAAGGCTGTCAGCACGAGGGGCATGACAACCCCATCCCAACTGTTCCGCCTCCGAAGGTCCGTGAACCTGCCTTCGTGCCGGCTGCTCCCAGCTCCTCACCTTCGGTCTCTCACGACAGTCCCGGTCCTCTCCGCGGGCTCCGACTTCCGAGTTTCTTCCCGGCTGTTCCCAGTCGTCCAAGGCCAGCTCCACGTAACCAGCTCTCCGTTCCCGAATTCATGGGCGTGCTCCCCTTCCTGGGAGATGGACTCTCAGGGCATGGAGACTACGACGCTATTGGCTGAATGGGCCATAACAGAGCTGGTTCTCTACACGGATGTCCAGGCCCAGCTCCGCCACGAGGTCGACACCATCATGGGGACTCCTGGCTCCCTCCCTGCCTCCTGCTCCCAGGTGCCTCGGATCCATCTCGACACCTGTCTGCTCCCAGGCGGCTGGACTCCCAACTTCGTCCCAGCCACCCGGCTTCCTCTCGGTCCCAACCGCGTCGGCCTCAGCTTATTCCATTCAGCCTCGGCTTATTCCATTCAGCCTCGGCTATCCCGCTTGTTCTCAGCTCCCTCAGCCATGCGAGCTCCCTCGGCTCTCCCTTCGGCCTCGGTCTCAGTCCCTTGGCCTATTTCCCTGGGGGGTAGACCACAAGCGAACTGAAGTATCTAAATCAGCAGAAGGAAATGGGGGTGCTACAAGAGCTAAGTACACCATACTTAACAGTATTTCATTCATTAATACTTGAAAATATCATGCAGGGAAGACCGACTCTGCATCAACACTAAAGCTCTGCTCCGCGTCGGCACTAAAAGCCCGGCTCCGCATCGGCACTAAAGCCCGGCTCCGCGTCGGCACTCAAAGCCCGGCTCCGCGTCGGCACTCAAAGCCCGATGTACCATCGGCACCAAAGCCCGACTCCAGCTCGGCACCTAAAGCCCGATGTACCATCGGCACTAAAGCTCGACTCCGGTCAGCACTCAAAGACCGATAAACCATCGGCACTCAAGCCCGAAGCCAGCTCGGCACCAAAAACCGAAAACTAACTCCATCGTTGGCAACAAAGATCGTCGGCATAGAGGAAAAGGCACCTGACGACTCTCCAACTCTCATGTCACCCTTCGGGGTTAAAAGGAACCCAACGACTTCAGCAACTCTTGGGTCACCACGCGGGCCGGTCACGAAACCCCCAAGGCGATTTTATTGCAGTCACAGCGGCTCTATCGGCCTCAGCGGCTCCATTCATCTGTCTTCGTAGCCTCATTGCAACTTCAGCAGCTTTATCACAGCCTCAACGGCTTCACAGCAGCTCTGGCTCTGCCTCAACGGCCAATGGCCAATTGAGTAAGACTTTATCTAAATTATATATATGCAACATATTACTGGTCACTTTCAGCCATCAAGAAGCCCTAAGACAACTCATAGTTGGGAAAGGCCAACTCCTCAGCTCAGTTGACGGGCACCCACTTTCAAATTTTATGACAAAGGTAGAAGACCCAAAGTCAACTCACAGTTAGGAGAAACTGACTCTCCAACTCACAGTTGACGGGCATCCGCCTCCGGCTTTGCATAGGGAGAGGATTAATGGCTGCCAGTCAAGGGTAACCCACTTACCCTCAAACTTTGCTTAAAAGTTTTTTGAACAGGCAAAAAGCATGGCTCCAAAGAGCATAAAGACGTCTACACAAGGCAGCGCCAAAGAAAAGGGGTTTCCCCACTTGGAAGGAATCATAGTTGAAGTTGATAGGAAAAGGGATATGCGAAGGTAAAAAGTCCTACACTCCTTTCGCTTAGCTAACGCGGGGCACACAAGCTCAGGAGTGTGGGGGGCATTTGATGGGGCCACTTGACCCTATGGGCAATAAAGACAACAATTTTTGGATGGTATCCTCTCGAGATAGCAATTTTCAAATGATTTTCTTAGACGGCCATCCTCAACGGCCTTCGCGAATGGCTTAATTCCTAGGCGGCCTCACTGCTCTACTCGGCTTTCTTTTGAAAGACGCAATGGACATTTAATTATATCCACGACATTGCTTCCGGCTGCAACAAGCATCTCGTCATAATGAAAGAGAACAAAAGGAAAAAAGGGCCATAATGGGCTAGAGCATTTAAGGGTGCAGAAACGTTCATATTAACTTGAGAGCAATTAATGGAATGGAGTGTCACATAAATCTCGCCTCGGCACTCCAAGTTGCCTCGTCTCGTCTCGGACTCATCTAAGTCAGCCTCGGCTTCGGCCTCGCGTCGGCCCTCGACGTCGGCCTCTTGCCGAGGCCAATGTGCATCCACTTGCTAGGCATTTATTGCTTTATTCTCTACCGTATTTATAGCATTTATGGCCTCAAAGGCCACGAGCATCCAGGCATTTATTGCCTTATTCTCTCCCATGTATTAAGGCATTTATGGTTAGCCCCTTCGGCGTCGGCGTCGGCCTCAACAGCGCCTCTGCGTCGGCCTCGGCCTCACGTCGACCTCAACAGCGCCTCGGCGTCGGCCTCGCGTCGGCCTCGCATCGGCCTCAACAGCCCCTCGGCGTCAGCCTCGCCCTCGCGTCGGCCTCGCATCGGTGGCCGACGTGCATCCACTTGCTCAAAAGCATTTATTGCCTTATTCTCTAACATATTTATAGCATTTATGGCCTCAAAGGCCACGAGCATCCACTTGCTCTAAGGCATTTATTGCCTTATTCTCTCCCATGTATTAAGGTATTTACGGCTGTCACGTTAGCCCCTTCGGCCTCGGCCTATTCCCCTCGGCCATGAACAGTGTCATGCATGTGAACAATGTCATGCACATGAACAGTGCCTTGCACGTGAATAGTGCTAACTCCGTAATTAATGCTCTACAAAGGACAGCTAGCTTTAACTCCAAACGATATCTTCTGCCCCAATGGCTGCACCTTGGGGCTCACGTGACTAACCTTATCACCCATCGCTGTTCACGCAGGACTTCCACGTGCCCTGTCAACCCGTTCTCTTTTGCCAAGATCACGGGCGGTTACTGCCATACTATGGGCCGTTACCAATACTTATGGCACACGTTTAGCAGCTGTGTGCCTACCTACAGAGCCGATCTTAACGGAAGATATGATTCGGCTGTTATGGACGAAAGGTAAGAGGGACCCCGAACAGGTATATAAAGACCCCGACCCCCAACGAGTGAGGGGGACTCAATCTCTACTCTTTCATTAAAAAATTCCTGTTCTCCAGATTGCTGACTTGAGCGTCGGAGGGTTCCCGCCGGAACCACCGGTCCGAAACTTTTCTTGCAGGTTTCCGACTGAAGGAGGCGGTCCCTGTCATTCCTCTGAAGGCCAACAAAGCATTTCTGTCGCCTATCACTCCTCAAAAGTGATTTGGCAGCAACAAATTGGCGCGCCAGGAAGGGATGGATATACATATACATGTGTATGGGCCAAGTTCAAGTTATTCTTAGCGTAACTCTAAGAGAGTTGCACCAATTTTGAATTAGATAACAGGGTAAAATCAAAGTGCCAGCGGAGTTGCACCAATTTTAAATCGGATAACAGGGATAAAATCAAAGTGCTCTTTCATTGGCTCAGCACATATACATGTAGATGGATGGCTAGATAGATAGATACATACATACATACATGTACATGTGTATGGGCCAAGTTCAAGTTATATTTAGTGTAACTCTAAGAGAGTTACACCAATTTTGAATTGGATAAAAGGGGTCCAACATTGATGATCCGAGTAGTTGGATATCATATATTACCTCTAAACTGTTTATACAACAAAAATCATATCATTTAGAGGCCTGCTAGCCTATAAATCGAGCAGTTAAAAATTGAACAATAATCTTGATGTGTGAACTAATAATCTATGTATAAAAAATGTTTATGATTTATGTATATAAAAGGTTTTTATGCCATAGCACATGTTGTTCCCAACAAAAAAAGAAAAAGAAAATAAAAAAAAATAAAAGAAATAAAAAAGAGCATGATTACGTAAAGCAAGGAAGCTACAAACAGAATTTTGCTTGAGCAACAAAACAAAAGGAATTTTTCAAAATGGTCATACTAGTAATCAAAAATAAGACAATGCACACCCACTGCTTACTGCCGCATGCTTCTCAGCTCATAACTACCAGTAAGAAACAAGTCCTCATGGACCCATTTGATACGGCTGGCTGTTTCCTCTGGATGGTATTATCTTTTGCAAGATTTTTGGAAATAATGACAGCAAAACCCAGAAATAGAACTTTGGCTTCGGCCTCCAGCGACGGCCTTTGGCTCCGGCCTCCAGCGACGGCCTTTGGCTCCGGCCTCCAGCGACGGCATCCAGCTCCGGCCTCCAGCTCCGGCTTCCAACAACGGCTTCGGTCCTAACTTGGTGCCTTTCTCGCATGCACAATGACCCTTCCTGGCGCGCCAATCTGATGCGAGCAAATCAACCGTGTTGAGCGATGGGCCTGCTGAGATTTGTCGTGGGCTTCCAAGTGGGATGGAGAGGGCGTTTCCCTTCTTCGGAACCCTGCAAGAAGTCCCTGGCCGGTGTTCCCGGCAAGGACCCTCCGACGCTCAAGTCAGTAAACTTGTCGCTCAGTTCTGTAGTGGTCAGATAAGAGTTGAAATAGAGAGCGATAGATAGGGAAAGAGAAAGAGAGTCCTCCTGCATTGAGCTCGGGTCCTCCTCTTATACCTGTTTGGAGGGTCCCGTTTACCTCGTTCCGTTGAAACCGTCGAATCTTCCTCGTTGGGATAAGTTTCTCTGAACGGCAAATGGTTAAGCCGTTGCTGGATGAGGGCCGCTTGTAGCAATAACTGCCGAGCGTGCTAGCACTTGCCCGTGATTTCAGTGAGCGAGGTACACGGCAATAGACCTCGAATCACGGGATCTATTGCCTGAGACGGGTCATTGCGCATGCGAGAAAGGCACCAAGTTAGGACCGAAGCCGTTGGAAGCCGGAGCCAGAGGCCGGAGCTGAAGGCCGGAGCTGGATGCCATCGTTGGAGGCCGGAGCCAAAGGCCGTCGCTGGAGGCCGAAGCTAAAGGCCGTCGCTGGAGGCCGGCGCCAAAGGCTGTCGCCGGAGGCCGGAGCTAAAGGCCAGAGCTGGAGGCCGTTGCTGGAGGCCGGGGCCAAAGGTTGTCGCTAAAGGCCGGAGCTAGAGGCTGAGCTGGAGGCCGTTGCTAGAGGCCGGAGCCAAAGGCCGTCGCTAGAGGCCGGAGCCAAAGTTCTATTTCTGGGTTTTGCTGTCACATCATTATTTCCGGAAATCGTGCAAAAGATAATACCACCCAAAGGAAACGGCCAGTCGTATCAAATGCCCCCCGCCCCTGAGATGGGTGAGCGCACAATCACCAACGAAAGGGGTCGGTCTTTGGTTGCCGACGCGGGGCCAGTCTTTAGTTACCGATACGGGGCCGGTCTTTAGGTGCCGATGCGGAGCCGGTCTTTGGTGCCGACGCGGGGCCGGTCTTTGGTGCCGACGCGAAGCCGGTCTTTAGGTGCCGACGCAGGGCCGGTCTTTGGTGCCGACGCGAAGCCGGTCTTTAGGTCCGACGTGGAGAGCCGGTCTTTGTTGGCGAGCATACTCATTCAAAAATAATGCTAACATTTCGAACATCAATATGTTAAGTAGATTCAAATTAATGAAGATAGGACCTTACTGATAATACCGGCGTAAATTGTCGGCGTTCCAAGTGCGAGGAAGCGGTTTCTCGTCTAGCTCTTCAACTTTGTATGCCCCGTGGTGAAATACCTCTTTGATACAGTATGATCCTTCCCATTTCGATGCCAGCTTGCCCCCCCCTCTGTTGGCTTTGATACTTCAGCTCTTCGCAGAACGAGATCTCCAGAGTGGAACGTCTTGGATCGTACTCGAGCATTATAGTATTTGGACGCTCGCTGACGGAAAGCCGCCATGCGAAGCTGTGCTTGGTCTCACAATTCTTTTACTAAATCTAGATCGGCTCGCAGCTGGCTTGAGTTGCTTTCTTCGTGGTATAATTCTGTCTGGGAACTGGGAACTCCTATCTCCACCGGAATGACCGCTTCGGTCCCAAAGACCAGGCTGAAAGGAGTTTCCCGGTAGGGCTCGCGGCGTCATGTGGTAGGCCCACAGTACACTGGGAAGTTCCTCCATTCAGCGCCCTTTGCAGCCATCTAGCCGAGCCCTGAGCCCTTGGAGGATGATGTGATTGGTCACTTCGGCTGCGCCGTTGGTCTGGGAGTGCCCCACGGAGGTAAATCGATGATGGATGCCCAAGCCAACGCAAAATTCTCGAAAGGCCGCGTTGTCAAATTGTCCGCCGTTGTCAGTAACGAGGAAGCCAACGATGGTTCGGATCGAGTTAGGAACTAGCTGGGAAGTTGTTAGAGAATATCGGTCCAGAAGATTGAGGATGAAAGGGTGGATAGGTAGTCGAAGTCTGGCCTTAAAGAAGGCTTCATACAAGGCAACTCTTTCGGGACGAGAAGAAGTTACCGTCATTAGGAGCAGGGTAGAGCAGATGAAGGTTTGACGGAAAGCTATACTTGGCTTTCAGATTTACTATGTCTTGAGCAGACATAGTGGAGGCAGTCCCTTCGGGGGACTCCTTGACAGCGCTGGAAGGACCAGCAGCCATCGGACGGCTCCGGGCGGAAATCCGTCCATCGATCAGATGACTCTCGGCTACGGGGCGTCTGACCGGCCGCCGTTCCGGCAAGGAGTGATTGGAGGAGAGGGTAGACCACTGGCTTGGTAAGGAAGCGGAAGTTTGAGAAGGGTGGGAGAATACCCTCCGGAATCAGAAATGGAACAAGAAGGCGAGGAAGCCATGGAGACTAACCTGGAAAACTTGAGCTAGGATCGAAAGAGCACGAGGAGAGAACAAACACGGGAGGCGGACGGACGCTTGCGGACTCGAGAGGAAGTAGAAGCATAAGAGAAGGGAGGATGGGAGGATGGGAGGATAAGGATGATTTTTTCCTCTTATAGCCCTATTTCAAATCATCCGACGACCGTCCGTTCTGGCCACGTGTCCACCTTCAAAAGGAAGGCGCTTCGGCGGCCTACCGGCGTGAAAAACACGAAAAGCTCCACCAATAGAAAGATGGCGTTGGCCTTACCACAATGATGACGCTCGCCTTTTACGACTCACTACTAGAAAAATCCTCTCCAATCCCAACAGCCCGAACAGACGAAATGATGGCGCGAAAATCGGCCGCCCAGAGGATATTAACACCCCTTTCGCTGGTGATTGTACGCTCACCCATCTCAGGGGGGGCATCTGATACAGCTGGTCGTTTCCTCTGGATGGTATTATCTTCTGCACGATTTTCGAAATAATGATGTGACAGCAAAACCCAGAAATAGAACTTTGGCTTCGGCCTCTAGCAACGGCCTTTGGCTCTGGCCTCCAGCTCCGGCCTTTGGCTCCGGCCTCCAGCAACGGCCTCCAGCTCCGGCCTTTGGCTCCGGCCTCCAGCGACGGCCTCCAGCCCCGGCCTCCAGCGATGGCCTCCAGCTCCGGCCTCCAGCGATGGCCTCCAGCTCCGGCCTCTAGCGACGGCCTTTGGCTCCGGCCTCCAGCGACGGCCTTTGGCTCCGGCCTCTAGCTCCGGCCTCCAGCGACGGCCTTTGGCTCCAGCCTCCAGCGACGGCATCCAGCTCCGGCCTTAGCTCCGGCCTCTGGCTCCGGCTTCCAACAACGGCTTCGGTCCTAACTTGGTGCCTTTCTCGCATGCACAATGACCTGTCTCAGGCAACAGATCCCGTGATTCGAGGTCTATTGCGTGTACCTCGCTCACTGAAATCACGGGCAAGTGCTAGTACGCTCGGCAGTTACCGCTACAAGCGGCCCTCATCCAGCAACGGCTTAACCACTTGCCGTTCAGAGAAACTTATCCCAACGAGGAAGATTCGACGGTTCCAACGAAACGAGGTAAAAGGGACCCCCCAGAGAGGTTTAAGAGGAGGACCCGAGCTCAATGCAGGGGACTCTCTCTTTCTCTCTCCCTATCTATCGCTTTCTATGTCAACTCTTATCTGACCATTACAGAACTGAGCGACAAGTTTACTGACTTGAGCGTCGAAGGGTCCTTGCCGAGAACACCGGCCAGGGACTTCTCGCAGGGTTCCGAAGAAGGGAAACGCCCCCTCCATCCCACTTGGAAGCTCACGACAAATCTCAGCAGGCCCGTCGCTCAACACGGTTGATTTGCCCGCATCAGATTGGCGCGCCAGGTAGGGGTGGATCAGCGATGCTAGTTTGCAGATCCTTATCCCCCTCTAATCAAAATGGTGGATCATAAAGATAGTGATGACAAGAATCAAAGAAGCTTTCGCTAGTTATGATGGGGGCACCTTCAACGAGCTGAGCAACAGGAGTATGGGGGGCATTTGATGAGGCCACTTGACCCCATGGGCGATAAAGACAACATATGGGCTTGGCCTCAGCGAATCGGCTTCTCCTCCTCAAGCTCAGCAGATTTCACTCGGCCTCAGCGCTGGGCACCCCTCGGCCGCTCCCGCTCCTTGAACTGTTAGCAAATACTGAGGGGCCACTTTTCGAGAGAGTATCGCACTCTGATACCCTCTCTCCCCTCTTGCAACCTGGCACATGGTGATGTCCATCCAAGGCCATGTCTTTCGATTCTTGGTTTTGCCAAACACCAGGACGTCTCCCAGCATGATGTCATCGACTTATCAGGCTTGACATTGTGGCACTACGCCACAGGAGCAAGACACGTTCATGTCAGCTGACATAGGATTACTATCCTTCTCTGGTCCACATCCCAACTCAAAAGGTAACCAAGGGAATCTGAGAAGGGGGTTGGGCCAGGTCAAGGCTGGTCCTAGTCCCACATCGGGGAAAGCTTCCGTTTCCCTCCCAGCATCGACCCGACTTCTGGCGCCTTCGATGTCACCTGTAACATCATCCTAGCAACCAGCTCTCAGTCCCATCTCTAACTAGTTTGTGTGGGACTCCCTCAATCTCTCTCCGATCCGGCACTGAGGGAGGGAGAGAGAGGAGCTCCAGTTTCATTCGTTATGGAGGCTGCCTCTCGGCTCCTCCGCTACAGCATCAGGCCCCTCCATCACCTCTTAGAAAAAAGAAAGCGAAAGGCTGTCAGCACGAGGGGCATGACAACCCCATCCCAATTGTTCCGCCTCCGAAGGTCCGTGAACCTGCCTTCGTGCCGGCTGCTCCCAGCTCCTCACCTTCGATCTCTCGCGACAGTCCCGGTCCTCTCCGCGGGCTCCGGCTTCCGAGTTTCTTCCCGGCTGTTCCCAGTCGTCCAAGGCCAGCTCCACGTAACCAGCTCTCCATTCCCGAATTCATGGGCGTGCTCCCCTCCCTGGGAGATGGTCTCTCAGGGCATGGAGACTACGACGCTATTGGCTGAATGGGCCATAACAGAGCTAGTTCTCCACACGGATGTCCAGGCCCAGCTCCGCCACGAGGTCGACACCATCATGGGGACTCCTGGCTCCATCCCTGCCTCCTGCTCCCAGGTGCCTTGGATCCATCTCGACACCTGTCTGCTCCCAGGCGGCTGGACTCCCAACTTCGTCCCAGCCACCCGGCTTCCTCTCGGTACCAACCGCGTCGGCCTCAGCTTATTCCATTCAGCCTCGGCTTATTCCATTCAGCCTCGGCTATCCCGCTTGTTCTCAGCTCCCTCAGCCATGCGAGCTCCCTCGGCTCTCCCCTCGGCCTCGATCTCAGCCCCTTGGCCTATTTCCCTGGGGGGTAGACCACCAGTGGACTGAAGTATCTAAATCAGCAGAAAAAAATGGGGGTGCTACAAGAGCTAAGTACACCATACTTAACAGCATTTCATTCATTGATACTTGAAAATATCATGCAGGGAAGACCGACTCTGCATCAACACTAAAGCCCGGCTTCGCGTCGGCACTCAAAGCCCGGCTCCGCGTCGGCACTAAAGCCCGGCTCCGCGTCGGCACTAAAAGCCCGGCTCCACGTCGGCACTAAAGCCCGGCTCCGTGTCGGCAATAAAAATAAGGCTCCGCGTCGGCACTCAAAGCCCGGCTCCGCGTCGGCACTCAAAGCCCGATGTACCATCGGCACCAAAGCCCGACTCCAGCTCGGCACCTAAAGCCCGATGTACCATCGGCACTAAAGCTCGACTCCGGTCAGCACTCAAAGACCGATAAACCATCGGCACTCAAGTCCGAAGCCAGCTCGGCACCAAAAATCGAAAACTAACTCCATCGTTGGCAACAAAGATCGTCGGCATAGGGGAAAAGGCACCTGACGACTCTCCAACTCTCAGGTCATCCTTCGGAGTTAAAAGGAATCCAACGACTTCAGCAACTCTCGGGTCACCATGCGGGCCGGTCACGAAACCCCCAAGGCGATTTTATTGCAGTCACAGCGGCTCTATCGGCCTCAGCGGCTCCATTCATCTGCCTTCGTGGCCTCATTACAACTTCAGCAGCTTTATCACAGCCTCAACGGCTTCACAGCAGCTCTGGCTCTGCCTCAACGGCCAATGGCCAATTGAGCAAGACTTTATCTAAATTATATACATGCAACATATTACTGGTCACTTTCGGCCATCAAGAAGCCCTAAGACAACTCATAATTGGGAGAGACCAACTCCCCAGCTCAGTTGACGGGCACCCACTTTCAAATTTTATGACAAAGGTAGAAGACCCAAAGTCAACTCACAGTTAGGAGAAACTGACTCCCCAACTCACAGTTGACGGGCATCCGCCTCCGGGCTTTGCATAGGGAGAGGATTACTGGCTGCCAGTCAAGGATAACCCACTTACCCTCAAACTTTGCTTAAAAGTTTTTTGAACAGGCAAAAAGCATGGCTCCAAAGAGCGTAAAGACGTCTACACAAGGCAGCGCCAAAGGAAAGGGGTTTCCCCACTTGAAAGGAATCATAGTTGAAGTTAATAGGAAAGAGGATATGCGAAGGTAAAAAGTCCTACACTCCTTTCGCTTAGCTAACGCGGGGCACACAAGCTCAGGAGTGTGGGGGGCATTTGATGGGGCCACTTGACCCTATGGGCAATAAAGACAACAATTTTTGGATGGTATCCTCTCGAGATAGCAATTTTCAAATGATTTTCCTAGACGGCCATCCTCAACGGCCTTTGCGAATGGCTTAATTCCTAGGCGGCCTCACTGCTCTACTCGGCTTTCTTTTGAAAGACGCAATGGACATTTAATTCTATCCACGACATTGCTTCCGGCTGCAACAAGCATCTCGTCATAATGAAAGAGAACAAAAGGAAAAAAGGGCCATAATGGGCTAGAGCATTTAAGGGTGCAGAAACGTTCATATTAACTTGAGAGCAATTAATGGAATGGAGTGTCACATAAATCTCGCCTCGGCACTCCAAGTTGCCTCGTCTCGTCTCGGACTCATCTAAGTCAGCCTCGGCTTCGGCCTCGGCCTCGCGTCGGCCCTCGACGTCGGCCTCGACCTCGCGTCGACCTCTTGCCGAGGCCAATGTACATCCACTTGCTAAGCATTTATTACTTTATTCTCTACCGTATTTATAGCATTTATGGCCTCAAAGGCCATGAGCATCCAGGCATTTATTGCCTTATTCTCTCCCATGTATTAAGGCATTTTTGGTTAGCCCCTTCGGCGTCGGCGTCGGCCTCAACAGCGCCTCGGCCTCGCGTCGGCCTCAACAGCCCCTCGGCGTCGGCGCCGGCCTCAACAGCGCCTCGGCGTCGACCTCGGCATCGGCCTCACCAGCGCCTCGGCATCGGCCTCGGCCTCACGTCGGCCTCAACAGCCCCTCGGCGTCGGCGTCGGCCTCAACAGCCCCTCAGCATCGGCGTCGGCCTCGGCCTCGTGTCGGTGGCCGACGTGCATCCACTTGCTCAAAGGCATTTATTGCCTTATTCTCTAACATATTTATAGCATTTATGGCCTCAAAGGCCACGAGCATCCATTTGCTCTAAGGCATTTATTGCCTTATTCTCTCCCATGTATTAAGGTATTTACGGCTGTCACGTTAGCCCCTTCGGCCTCGGCCTATTCCCCTCGGCCATGAACAGTATCATGCACATGAACAGTGTCATGCACATGAACAATGCCTTGCACGTGAATAGTGCTATGACTCCGTAATTAATGCTCTACAAAGGACAGCTAGCTTCAACTCCAAACGACATCTTCTGCCCCAATGGCTGCACCTTGGGGCCCACGTGACTAACCTTATCACCCATCGCTGTTCACGCAGGACTTCCACGTGGCCTATCAACCCGTTCTCTTTTGCCAAGATCACGGGCGGTTACTGCCATACTATGGGCCGTTACCGATACTTATGGCACACGTTTAGTAGCTGTGCGCCTACCTACGGAGCCGATCTTAACGGAAGATATGATTCGGCTGTTATGTACGAAGGGTAAGAGGGACCCCGAACAGGTATATAAAGACTCCGACCCCCAACAAGGGAGGGGGACTCAATCTCTACTCTTTCATTAAAAAATTCCTGTTCTCCAGATCGCTGACTTGAGCGTCGGAGGGTCCCGCCGAAACCACTGGTCCGGAACTTTTCTTGCAGGTTTCTGGCTGAAGGAGGCGGTCCCTGTCATTCCTCTAAAGGCCAACAAAGCATTTCTGTCGCCTAACACTCCTCAAAAGTGATTTAGCAGCAACAGATTGGCGCGCCAGGAAAGGATGGATATACATATACATGTGTATGGGCCAAGTTCAAGTTATACTTAGTGTAACTCTAAGAGAGTTGCACCAATTTTGAATTAGATAACAGGGTAAAATCAAAGTGCCAGCGGAGTTGCACCAATTTTGAATCGGATAACAGGGTAAAATCAAAGTGCCAACGGAGTTGCACCAATTTTGAATCGGATAACAGGGGTAAAATCAAAGTGCCCTTTCATTGGCTCAGCACATATACATGTAGATGGATGGCTAGATAGATAGATACATACATACATGTACATGTGTATGGGCCCAGTTCAAGTTATACTTAGTGTAACTCTAAGAGAGTTACACCAATTTTGAATTGGATAAGAGGGGTCCAACATTGATGATCCGAGTAGTTGGATATCATATATTACCTCTAAACTGTTTATACAACAAAAATCATATCATTTAGAGGCCTGCTAGCCTATAAATCAAGCTGTTAAAAATTGAACAATAATCTTGATGTGTGAACTAATAATCTATGTATAAAAAATGTTTATGATTTATGTATAAAAGGTTTTTATGCCACAGCACATGTTGTTCCCAAACAAAAAAAGAAAAGAAAATAAAAAAAAGAAAGAAATAAAAGAGCATGATTACATAAAGCAAGGAAGCTACAAACAGAATTTTGCTTGAGCAACAAAACAAAAGGAGTTTTTCAAAATTGTCATACTAGTAATCAAAAATAAGACAATGCACACCCACTGCTTACTGCCGCATGCTTCTCAGCTCATAACCACCGGTAAGAAACAAGTCCTCATGGACCCATTGAAAATATGAATTCTGCAATGACCCTAGAAGCAATGAGCTTGTACATGACCAAGACAATCAAATGAATTGTACAAACAAATAGTTGTTAATGCCACTCAACTCAGACTAGGTTCAGTCAGTTCAGTGCTAGATGCTTTATGAAAAAACAAAGAAAGTTGTTATCATTGGGGGAGCACTCAACTTTTCAAGTCATTTTGTATTCTTAAAGCATGTATCAACTCTTCTGGGAGCTACCTCAAGATGATGAAGATTCATCTGCAAGCTCCCCTTTCAGTGGTTCAAATGAAAAGTATGATTATCTTCTAGTGTGTCAAGATAGGTTATAAATTATAAAGGAGAACTAGCCATAATAAGCCTCACAAGCAGTATCCATTGTCAGGAAGGCCTAAAAAATCACTCAAGATGAGCAAAAATTGACTGAAGCAGCTAGCAACAAGATGCCTCCAAAGATTTCTATTTTGAGTAGCGTAACTTAAGCATGCCCGATGGATATCTGAACTTGTATACACATGCAGGTTCACCAGACTGGCATCCAGGATCAATGAAAACCATTAAACAGTTTATATCCCACTAACTTTTCAATTTTTACAAGAGAATAAAAGGAATATAGGTACTCAAATGTGCTTTTTGTGGCGAGATAAATTTCCTAAAGTGATGCCAAAAAAAAAAAGATGCAAGCCATTTAATTACCAAACATAATGATTCCTACCAAACATAACGATTCCCAATTTTAGAAATCCAGAAAATAATTCTTTCTGAGATAAATTTCCTAAAGTGATGCCAAAAAAAAAAATTGCAAGCCATTTAATTACCAAACATAACGATTCCCAATTTTAGAAATCCAGAAAATAATTCTTGCTGACCTAGAGGATAAACTTTTAAAAAAAAATGGACCATCTGTATCATTGTCACAAAGGACCATAATGGTGGGAAAATGTATAACTAGAGACTTGATGCACATCTTATACAAGAATCACACTTCAAGATTATGTATGCAAAATTGACAGCTTTCTAAAGAACCATTAAGAGAGACTGTGCAGGCCTAAATAACAGGATTGGAACATATTGACATTTGAGACAAGATACATTTGAATCAGCTTCTGAGAAACAAATATGGAGGCATGCATTTGTTGACGTGTTATTGGAAAATCAAGTTAAAGTATTTCAGAAACCAAACAGCTAGAATGATGAACTTCTTTTCAAGAATGATTAGTCAACATCAAGTATGAAAGAGAATAAAAAAATTGATGGGAGGCATTATGGATCTAGGCTATTCTGTCATCCATGATATTGAGAGACATATTCACGTGATTCTCAATGTTTAATCGATTTCATATAGCCAGAAGGTGGCAAGAAGATAAAAGGTCAAATACATATATCAATCCTCATGTCACAACAGCATAATAAATATAGACTATCCCTAATCAAGAGTTCTAGCAAAATCAATGTACAAAAAACATCCAAGTAAAACTTGCATTACAGTAAAAGGCACCGTCCAATATTGTTTCTCAATTCAATATGTTGAACTCATCATCTTTGAATCAACTCCAAGCACGACAAATAGTAAAGTTAAAGTGAAGTACCAAAGAACAGCATCGAATTTGTATTTTTAAGGCACCATTCAATATGGTCTCTGAATTCATTATGTTAAACTCATCACCTCTGAACCAACTCAAGCCCAGCAAATAGTAAAGTTGAAGTAGAACACAAAAGAACAGTGTCAATTTTGTATCTAAGGCACCATCCAATATGGTTTCTGAATTCAGTATGTTGAACTCATTACCTTTTACTCAACTTCAAGACCAAGAAAAAGCAAACTTGAAATGAAATACAAAAGAACAGTGTCAATTTTTCTATTTCTTAAATAAACTAATATAAATCATAAAAGTGTGGCCTGGGGTTTTCTCTGACATGATTTTTTTCACCATTTTAGACCCAATTGAAACATCATGCTTCTTATATCACCATGAACAAAATGAAAAGAATCTATTCTTGTGTTAACATTGCCTTAATCTGATTCATATAGTTTATTTTGCTACACTGAACAACAAATTTAATATTTTCATGCTGTCTAAATTCCAGCAGCACCCAAAACTACCTCAGCACTATACCACTTTGCTATGTCTTCATTAGACTAGTGCCACTCCCTTACCTTAGAGCTTAACCCTTAGAACTTAGGCAAGGAGAAAAAGAAAGCAGGAGAGTATCTAGTGCCCCCCCACATGGCAACTTACAACTCAATCTTGATAACTAAGTATAAGAGTGAGAAAGTAGAGTGGATAAATAGAGCCTAAATACACACTATACATTCATATTTATAAGATGCGACTATAATCTTAAGTTGACTATTAATCTACTGCAACCCTTTTTTTTATCAGGACTTAAATTGGCTATGTACAAAAGTCATGTTTTGTACACAGATAATTCTAAACTAAGCAAAATAAAGAAAAAGGGCTCATATAACCAACCCCAATCAGTTTGAGACAAAGACTTTATTGTTGTTATTGTTTTATTTATCATAAAAGTAGATAGTACAATTTTAGCTGATTCAGTTCGCACAGTTAAAACAATGTAGATGTAAGATTTTTACAAAAGAAATATTTAGAATGGTTTCAAAGAACTCTGGATCTCTTTGGGTGGGGGGACACTACACATGAGTCACACCAGCCAATTCAAGGATTTTGATAATGCTCAGGAAAATAAACAAGCTACTCAAAGAGCGAATATGTTATAAGGATTGCTTACTTTGCAATTTCTTGGTGATCTTGACCGAGCTTTTCCGCAGCTGATTTCAAGAAATGGCGAGAATATAAGGTGGCGGGGATCTCCTTAGGTTCCAAGGAGCCTTCTCGAGAGAAATTTGCGTCTTTTAGATATCCCCCCTGTTCCAAGCGACTCACAAGCGATACCACCTCCGGAGAGAGTTCTTTGGGGAATTCCTTCTCTTCCATCGGACGATACCTACTAGACCTAGACACCGGCACCCACTTCTCCTTTTTGGCTATGCCATCGGATATTCGTGGAGGTCTTTTGACCTCTGGAACTACGGAGGGCTTCGCGAAGATCGAATAAAGGGTTTTGGGCTTCGATTTAAGGTCCGTGGATTCGGCGGTCTGGGGATTGGGATGGAGGGTGGAGGAATCTGAGTCGATTTCTTGGGTCGGGAGGGAGGAGAGTGTTATTCGAGGGAGAATAGCAGGGAAGAAGATATGGAAGCCCTAGAACTGAGAGTTTGGGGGGGATTGAGGGGATCAAGGAGACGGAGTTGAAGGACTTGTAGGAGCTGGAGAGAAATGGCTCTGCGGTGGTGGAGAAAGCCGTGGAGATTATGGGATCGGAGGGCCGTGACGGACACCATTCTCGGCGATGGTTTCTTGGAGCCGGAAGGCGGGGCGGAGTTGTTGCCGTTAAGGTTAACCCAGCTCAGCAATCCAGATGCCGGGGCCCGTTGCCGGCGAGGATTAGCGCCATCGGTGTTGCATCCAAGCTCCCAATCCCTGGATTCCGATTTCCGATGGAACCCCTCAATGCGGATGCGGGTAAAAAGGTTATATTGAAAAGATCCGAAGTCCGATGAAGTGTCCCGATTTCTCTTGTTCCATTTTCTCGTTGAGCGTTGCAGGAGGAGTCGTTTTTTAAGTCAGTGCATTTTGGCACTGGTTTGATAGTCAAGAGATGGGATTCAAAGATATTGCAGAGAAGGTGTTAAAAAGGATAACATCATTTTCGATGCCATTTCACCCCTCGAAGCTCGCCCAGTCAGCTTGAGCGCTGACATAAAAAGAGCTGAAATCGCCACACGGTGTGGTGATTTTACTATTCTAAAATCGTCATATAGTGTGGTAATTTTACTTACCTAGAAGTCGCCACACCATGTGGTATTTTTCTCAGGCTTTTTAACTTCAGCAGCCTGATTCTTTTCTTCTTCTTCTTCCTTCTCCCAGGCGTCCGTCTTTTTCCCGATCTCCTGCTCGGTGGCAACCCCTTATTCCTCCTCTTTTCCGGCGAGCTCCCACTTCTTCCTCCTCTTACCTCTCACCGCCCTCGCCTTCCCGGTCATTAACTGCAGTGAGTATTTAAAATTTTTTTTATAACCACAAATACCATGCCCTAATATCTTTGCATCATATTCGTTTATTCGTTTAATGTGCTAGGCTATTAAAGTAAATGCAACTAGTTATTCAGATGCTGATTTTATTGATCATATAGATGATTAAATAACAATATTTGGACATTTAAAATTTTCCTTTTGATGGCACCGTCATATCTTGGTTTGGCAAGAAATTAGATTACATTTATAGGCGTATACACAAGAGGCTTGATAAATTTATTATCACCTTTTTTTCAGATGGAAACTGTACGTGTTCTGCTATATTATGATGGATCAATTGAACATGGCGGCCAAGAAGGGATACATTATAATCAACCTCCACGTAAATGTTTGAAATTGAGCACGGGAACACGCTTTGCTGAGTTAGTTGATCAAGTACATACAGTTCTAACAATTCCAGTACAGAGATATATCATCAGATTGATGTGGAGATCTCCGACATTGAATCAAAAATATGTGCTTCTTCCAATTGAGGACGACGACGATGTGGAGCACATGTTGACATTTCCCTCGAAGTTTCCAGAATATCGGTGTATTGAAGTCTATGTTTTAAAGGATGATGTTCCAGAGCCATATAGTGTTGGTCATATAGAGAATGTTTATAACAGTTCTCCTATAGCCCAGCAGCAGGAACAGGTTAGGACTCCGTGGATTTTCCAATGATTGAGGGATTTATGCCAGCAGTGCAGAGTGATGATGTGGTAAACAATCAGTGTAATATTGATAGTCGGGGAATGGAGTCAGACGAGAGTGCAGATGATGACTATTGGCCTGAACATGATAACTCAGATGAAGAGTCAAATGAAGATGAAGAGTCATATGGAGATGATATAGTTCATGAGACTGGCTTTAGTTCCATTCCTGCATATAGTCATCCAGAACATATTCCAACTCAGGTACATGATCACCAAGCCTTTGCAGATGAACAAGTTCCAGAATTTTATGATGAGTTGAATTTGCATGATGGTGGATGTGTTAGTACTCCGAGAGAGTTACCCTTCAACTCTCAATTTTGGGATCCATCAATGACTGAGTTTGCTAAAGGATTATTGTTTAATACTAAAGATGAACTGAAGAGAGCATGTGACATGTATCACATCAAGAAGCATCGCACATATAATGTGGTGGAGTCGAAAAAACTATTCTGGTCTGTGAGATGTGCCTCTTCAAGTACTGCCCAACGGTGTCCGTGGAGGTTGCGTGCTACCAAGTTGAAGAAGCATGGATTTTTTGAGATCACAAGGTATGAAGGGCCGCACTCTTGTTTATTCAGTAATTTAACTCGGGATAACAAACATATTACTTCTCGAGTTATTAGCCATGCTGTTCGACACATTGTGGAGAAAGATCCAAGTGTGAATATTGAAGCTATTATAGCAACCATTGCAGAACAATTTCACTATACAGTGTCATATTCGAAAGCATGGCGTGGAAAGCAGAGGGCATTGATTGATATATTTGGTGAATGGGAACCGTCATATGCAAAGCTTCCTAGATACATGCTTGCACTGCAGAATGCTAACCCTGGAACAGTTGTATGTTGGGATTTCTACAGTGAAGCAAGTTCTTCTGAACGGGTCCTGAATTATGTATTCTGGGCATTTCAACCATCTGTTGAGGGGTTTCGGTATTGTCGCCCGGTGATTTCTATTGATGGAACACATCTTTATGGAAAGTACCGGGGGAAGATGCTGATTGCGACAGGCACTGATGCTGATAATAGGATATTTCCACTGGCCTATGCAATTGTGGATGAAGAGTGTACAGCTAGCTGGAGCTGGTTTTGCTGAGGCTTAGGAGGCATGTTGTGAAAGATAGAAATGACATTTGTCTTATATCTGACCGACATCCAGGTATACTAAGTGCCATAGCTGATAATCTAATTGGATGGGCTCCACCAAGAGCTTATCATCGATATTGTTTGAGACATGTTTGCAGTAATTTTAACTCGAGATTCTCAAATGTTCAGTTGAAAAGAGCAGTATGGAAAGCAGGGAGCGAACATCAGCTTCGGAAGTTTAACTTTCTGATGGAAAGGATTAAAACAGTCAATGCAGAAGCTTGGACTTGGCTATCGGAGTTAGAGCCGGAGAAGTGGACATTGGTACATGATGGGGGCTTTCGCTACGGAACATTGACAACCAATCTCTCGGAGGTTTTTAATTGCGTGTTGAGGGGAGCTAGAAATGTGCCAATTACTGCGTGTGTTCAGATGACATTTCGTCGTCTCGTTAAATACTTCAACACCAGACGCGCAGAAGCCTTAAGGTATGTACAGGAGAACCCTAACAACCTTTTCACTCCTCAGATTTCGATTAAGGTTGCTGAAGGTCAGGCCAAAGCTAATGAGCATAGAGTAACTAGATACAACATGCAAAGAGCTACTTATGAGGTCGTGACTAGGAGGTTCAGTGAAGCTCTCAGGGGTGGAGGCAACGTTCAGACTGTTTCTCTTAGTGACCGTAATTGTTCATGTGGGAAGTGGACAATATATAAATATCCATGTACACACGTGTTAGCAGTGTGCCAGGAGATTGGCATGGACTCAGCATCTTTTGTTGATGAAGTATATAGTATTCGCTCCTACATTACTGCCTGGGGTGGGGAGTTCAATCTGGTACCACATGAAGACTACTGGTTGCAAACACCGATCACATGCTTACCTGATCGGGATCGTCTTAGGCCGAAGAAAAGAGGAAAGCCAAAGTCAACTCGGATCCACAACGAGATGGATGAGGTTCAGCCTAGAAGAACAACTCGATGTTCTATTTGCAAGCAAACGGGTCATTCCAGATGCCGTTGTCATAATGTAACTGGTGGACCTTCAGGATCGTAAATTTATGTACTCTTTAAGTAAAACAGTCATTCTTGTGCCTATTATGTACTTGTCTCAGGAACAAGACTATATATTGCTGCATTAATGACGTAATTGTGCCTATGATCGAAAATTTATGGATGCATTTTCTTTTTGTCATGATTAGCATTTGATGATGTGACTTTCGATTGAGTTTCGGTCGAGTTTCGATTGAGTTTCGGTCGAGTTTCTATTGACTTTTACTAATTGATTTTTTCTATTTCGCATTTGGCACTCAGGCAAATGCACAAAAAAATTCAGACTGAAATATGTTTCCGTGGGGGGGGAGGGGGGGTTGGCGTGAGTATGCTGAAATTTAAGTCCCCCAAAGGATGTGCCCTCGGGTTGTTATTCTGAGAAAATCGCCACTTGGAGTGGCGATTTCAGGGCTGAAATCGCCACCCTTCCTCCAACTAGAAGAAATCGCCAAATGAAGTGGCGATTTCCTTATTTATGCAGCACGATATCAGGGTCATCTGAAATCGCCACTTGGAGTGGCGATTTCAGGGTTGAAATCGCCACTCCAAGTGGCGATTTTCTCAGGCTACCTTTCTTGGCCGTGAGCATCCTTTGAGGAAAAATTTCAGCAGAAATCAAATGCTTGAGTGACAAATTTCAGCAGAAATCATTTTCTCAGGCTACCTGGCAGGCCACCCCACGGAACTCCACCGAAACTCGATCGAAACTAGACCCAAACTAACTCGAAACTCGAAAATTGACTGAAACTTGACCAAAACTCAATCGAAACTCTCGACCGTCATTCAATTTTGATTGAATCGAAACTCGACCAAAACTCATTCGAAATTGAATCGAAACTTGATCGAAACTGAAACTTGACCGAAACTCGACCGATACTCCACCGAAACTCGATCGAAACTAGACCCGAACTAACTCGAAACTCAATACTTGACCGAAACTCATTCGAAACTCAATCGAAAGTCGACCGTCAATCAATTTTGAAACTCAACCGACACTCGATCGAAACTAGACCTGAACTAACTCGAAACTCGATACTTGACCGAAACTCATTCGAAACTCAATCGAAAGTCGACTGTCAATCAATTTTGAAACTCAACCGAAACTCGACCAAAACTCATTCGAAATTGAATCAAAACTTGATCGAAACTCGACTGAAACTCAACCGAAACTTCACCGAAACTCGATCGAAACTCGACCGAAACTCGATCGAAACTTGACCGAAACTCCACCGAAACTCGATCGAAACTCGACCCAAACTCGACCGAAAGTAAATGTCATTCATGACAAAAAGAAAATGCATTAGAACAACACATTCTTATAAAAATTAAAATTTTCAGATATATTTCAAAATAGAATTTTTACAGCAATTGGTTAAAGTACAACAATCTATAAAACCTAGGTTCCACATCCTCGTCGAGGAGGTCAGCGAATGCGTCCAGTCCGTCGCCTATATGTCGCCAATGGTATGGGATCCTCATCAATCACCTGAGATACCCCCTCCTGCATGGGTATCGAGGTAGGATGGAAAACATCATGCATAGCAGCGTCCAAATGTGACTGGGAGACATCAGCATCCTCACAGATCTCGGCAATGTCCGCATCAAAATGTCATCAATGCGATATGCATTATGATCTCGACAGGTAGACGTACCCTCCCCGGCGTCCCTCCTCTGCAAATACTCATGTGGTAATGGGGACCGCATGCAAGAAGGCGATGGGGTATAGTGAAATGTCTCCATAATCCGATCAACATCGGCTCGTGTGGACTCCGGGACCTTCGGGTACAGTGCTAAAGGAGCTGTGCTCCGAACGTACCAATGCCCGACCACTGATAATGTACCACGAGCCATTGCCATCGCGCTTCTCAAAATCTTTAGCCGCTCATCATCCACTGGGGCGGCTACAGCCCGCTCGAGCTCCACAGTCAACTGTTGAAACCTCTCATGCTGCATATAATATGACAACAAAAATTCATATGAAAGCTTATGAAGTTGAAAGAAAAAGAGACTCAAAAAAATTTATAAATAGTACCAGAAACTCAAATGAAGTGCCTTCCCCTTCGTAGCCCCTTGTACTATACTCAGAACGGCCTACACATATTCAAGTGATGCTCCTAAACCAAGCCATATAATCGAGTGTGCATGGGAATCCTGCTACTATAGGCTCTCCCATAATCAGATGCTGACGCCGTGCATTCCATGTTTCAATATAAGTCCCGTGCACGGCGTCCCATGCAACATTTGACCTCCCTTGTCGATCAATCTGATGAAGATGTAGCGACGTATCGCATGGACATGGAATGGAGTGGCGACATCCAAATTGACGAAGCACTCGGTCCGGCAAATGCCACTCAACTACATCAAAACATATCAGCGGGATCCGTGCCATCCAAATATCCGAACTTACCAAGCAGCTTGGAGGTAAAATAGAGATAACTGCCGGCGAGTAAGGACACCATAAGAACTGCATAGAAAATATTTAATTAATCCATAATCAACATAATGAATCGATCTAATTGAATTTCATATTACAACATGACATACCCGTTGCTCACTATCATCCAACACATCCAACTGGTCCCTATAAGCATGTAGTGTATGGGTTGGAATATTTTTCATGTTATATCTAACGTGCCATCTAAACCCCCACGGTGCACCTAAGTTCCAATCATCATCGGCATCCGAAGGTCTCGCCTCCGGAATCTCGAGTCTCGTGGGATGAAAAATAGGAAATCGTTCCCATGCCCAAATCTGCGTGTTTGGATAATTCAAAATATTAATTAACAATAAAAATTACCTCGATCTCAAACATAAGAATAAAGTGTTTACCTGTAGCAATGGAAGATATCCTTCGATGTCAGACTGGGTAGGGCTCGTAGCACGACATAGTGCTCTATATAAACCAGCCAGCGTTGCTGAACCCCAGCTAAGAGCGGCAAATGCCTCCAAGTCTTCCAGAAATAGCACATACATCAACTTAACTAAATTACCGGAGGTATCCGAAAGAATAACTCCACCAATGATTCGAAGAAGTTGTCCCCTCACGAACTGCTGGACAACCTCATCATCCACATCTTCGTCCAAGTGAAGGTCGCGATAGAATTGATCGAAGAATGCCAATCGAAAACGACCTTTTGGAAATGCTTCAACAGGAGGTTCGATACCAAATAACCTCCCAAATATAGCCTGCCACTCTGGAATAGTATGGTGCGGATCTAACCCAGTAACAGCAGAACCATCAATCCGGAGGCCACTCAAAATACTCACATCCTGTAGTGTAATGGTCGCCTCACCAAAAGATAGATGGAATGTGTGGGTCTCTTGCCGCCATCTCTCAACTAGAGCAAAAATAAGGCCAATATCCAGTCGAATCTGGCCAATCCGATATATGCCAAACATGCCGACATGATCTAGGTAATACTGTACTCGTGGGTGTGACATTCCCAGTGTCTCTTTCCATATACGTGCGTCATGACGATGATATCTAAGAACCGGTAACTCCTGAAAAAAAAATAAATTAAATGATACATCCGCATTAACATAAATAAATGTAAATTATTTAAGGACCGTCGATCAATAATACACACCTCGCCCTGAAATATATTGGTTGATCTATGCATCTCTTGCAAAGTGAGAACAGTAGGATCACGAGGCGCTGAATCTAAGACATTATGAGCCATATCTGACATAACAAGTTAAAAGAATTATTAACTGACTGTATATCTCATTGCATCAATGTGTTTATGAAACACTTCAACATTATTACCCTTGTGCACGCCTATAAATGTAATTTAGTTAGCAGAAGGCAAACAACTTAACATCTATAAATCGTTGAATCTAAATAGCATAATTAGATACTATAGTACAAGCAAGATAAATGTAATCTAATTTCTTGCAAAACCAAGAAATGATCAATAAAATCAGCATCTAAATAACTAGTTGCATTTACTTCATTAGGGGCCATGTAGATTTAATTCGATCAGCATCTAAATATCTAATTGCATCTAATTTGATTCAGCCTGTATTGTTGCAGATAAAACATCTCCCATGTCTGTCACAGTGCTTCATCCACGGCCAGCAGTTATGTCAATTTGGAATCTCCTTATCAAACGTTAAAAAAGATATGAAAGAAAGATTTGTGCTATGTGAAAATATTAATGAGCCCATGCAATATGTTCATATCATTCTTTTAATTTATAAATTCACTCTATTTCTGAATTAGGATTTCTGTCACAGTGAAGATCCACGGCCGGCTGTTGTGACAGTCATGGGCCATTTGCATGGATCATGGCAAAACAGATCGAGGCCATTTGGATCATTTGTGCCACAAAGATCATGCAAAAAAAAAAAAAAAATAACTTACTTGTAATCGACCGGGAGGCGAGGGCAGCGAGAGAGAAGAGGGGAAGAAGGGGGATGATGCAATAAAGCTCCGCTTGCCGCCGACCAGGCTTCGGACGATCGATTGGAATGCCGGGGAGAAATAATGCTTGGGAACGCTCAATCGGAACTCGATTGGAACGGCTTTGAGAGAAGCCTCGATCGGGAGAGGAAGAATAATGTTCTCTCGTCGCGCACAGGCACCGATCGGGCTCTGGTATAAGAGGCTGAGAAAATCACCACATGGGGTGGCGATTTCTCAGCGGAAATCACCACTCCATGTGGCGATTTCAAGTGATATGAAATCGCCACATGGTGTGGCGATTTCATAATAGTAAAATCGCCACACCGTATGGCGATTTCAGCTCTTTCCATGTCAGCGCTCCAGCTGACTGGGACGAGCTCCGAGGGGTGAAATGGCACCGGAAAAACGTCATTTCAAATGGTGTTTTCTCCTTTAACACCTTTCTTGCAATATCTTTGAATCTCATCCCTTGACTATCAAACCGGTGCCAAAATGCACCGGTTTGAAAAACGACTCTTGCAGGAGACATGGTTCTCAAGCATCACGGGCCCAACCTTGCACCAATCCGTGCAGTGATCGATTGCCAACTGTACCAGCAAATTGCATGCCAATGAATAAAATAAGGTTATTTTATTCTTCTTATTTATTTCTTTTATTTTATCTTTTTATTTTTTTTGTTTATTATTATTATTATTATTATTATTATTATTATTATTTCTTTTTTACTTTTATCTATCTTTTCTAGGTCCCATTTTTTCATGAAAATAAAACTAAGACGGCCATGACATTTCCGTTTCATTGGGACTAAAAACCTTAGTTTAGCTATCCAATATACTGTAACCCTACCATATTAACATTATGAGGTATTTTCAGTAATATTAGAAAAGAGCCTATAAAGTAAAGTTAAAAGAAAAAAGAGAAAATTTTGTTTGCTTGCAAAGAAGAGTAGAAAATTATGCATCTGATTTTGATTCTGAGAGCTTTGATGACCGAGGCTTCTACTACTTTGGCAGCAAACCAATGCATGGTCTTTATAGATTGGAAGCTTTCTTTTAGAATTTGTTAAAATTAATTTTAATAAAAATATTTAAAAAATGTAGGCTCTTTTATTATTCATGGAACTGATGGAGTGTTGCTTGCGGCCGATGGCTTTGGCCTCCTTGACTCTTCAGTCCCTCTAGCAGAGCTTTATGCAGCTTGAGCAGATATTTCATACGCTACCCAAATTTTTCATGCCCATTGTCTTCTTATAGAGGGTGATTCATTACGGTCATTCATTGGGTTCGTAGGATTTTTGTGATCACATCCCTACCAATCCTTTACTCAATGATATTTGGGCTATCCCCGAAAGGTTTATTTAGTCTAAATTTGGTATATCTATCAAGAAGCTAATGCGGTGGTAGATTGGGTTATGGTCTTAGTCATCTATTATTTTGGATTCTAGATTTGAAAATAGGATGATTCATATCCTATTGTATTAAAGTAAATACTATTTTCTGATATATCTTGTGTTGATTTGTATTTGATTAGTATGATTATTTATTTTTATTAAAAAAAAAGAAGAAGAAGAAGAAGAAGAAGAAGAAGAAGAAGAGAAGAAAGAAAGAAGAAGAGAAGAAGGAGGAGGAGGAGGATGCGTTATGGCCAGCGCAAGATGTGACCTCGACTTGTAAACCGGGCCCAGAGCTCAACAATCTCAAAAACGACGAACTTTTTTTTTTTTTTTTTTCCTTTCCAAGCTATCGTTCATTTTTTTGTGTTTTTAGGTCCCCTCGAGTGGTCGTGTGAAAGCCATGCACGCGGACTTCCAGAAGATTGCATGAGATCTCCGTCACCGGGGACCTCGTGGGGTTCAGTTTCGGAGGTCGAGATCACAGATCAGAAAAGCTGTGACGTGTCGAGACCATCTTCCGGAAGCTCGCATAGACCTTTCTAAACGGGAGCCTGATCTGCCACTTAGTTTACTAATTCAAACGTATCCCGTCCGTTCATATACGTGACTGGCAGGGAGAAAAATTACGGACGGCAGATCCAGTGCTTGCACAGAACAATCTCTTGTCTCTAGCTCAGGCCGAGACATGAAGGTGGGACCAGGAGTCACGGACGTGCCCTCATCCGTCCTCGACTTTAGGACGCAGTTGGAGCAGAGGTTGAGTATAAGCTGCAAACTTGTAAATCCGACATGATTTTGGATGTTGATGCGCATAGACTTTTGATAGTGAGACCCAATTTTTTGTAAACGACCTTGTAGAAGCATCATTATTTGTGCTTGATGTTGTGGCATAAGTGGCCTAAGATGCACATATTTTTATGAGATAAGCTAACTTTTCCATTCAATATACTATTAGAGATTGGTAAGATATATATACTTTTTTTTTATTGATTGATAAAAATGTTTTAGTAATTGATGCGGTATAAAATTGTTATTGCACAAAAATTCATGTATGGTAAAAAAGACTAAAGCCACTTTCGGTTCCTAACTCGTTAACTATTATGTTTGAAAAAAGATAAATTGCCATGTGATATGGCTGATGAAGTTGCATGTGAGTTAATACGAAAGTTGAGGTGGCCCCAGCCTCCAAAGCGGCCTCGTCTTCGGACTCGATTTCAGACTCCAAAGTTGGCTCTAGTTGACCTCAGCACCGACTTGGCCCCAAGGCGGCCCCAGCTTCCAAGGCGGCCTCATCTCCGGATTCGGTTCCAGCTTCCAGTCGGCCTCATCTCCGGACTCGGCCCCCAATCGGCCTTGGCTTTCAGAGTCGTGCTCAGCACTGACTTGGCCCCAGAGTCGGCCCTAACACCGACTTCGAAGTCGGCCCAGTCGACCTCAGCATCGACTCCAAAGTCGGTCTCCTCACTGACTACAGAGTTAGTACCGATACCGTCAGTCTCGACGTCAACACCAGAGTCGGTCTCCAAACCTTGGCAAGGCTGAGCTATCTCAGTTACTTAGAAGGACCGAGCTATCTTAGTACCTCGCCAGGATCGATCCTTATCCCTTCAACGTAAGCATCGTTGCTGCTTCAAATCATGCCGGATATTTCGAAAGATGAACCATCATGATCGCAAAGATCGCGGAATGAGCTTTTCAAAATAGAAATGAGAGTCAAATACATCACTCCATCTATGATCAACGAGATTTTAAATTTTCAATAAAGCGTCGGTCAGCTTTATCAATGGCCGATCCCCGTAACTATTGGGATTCCGGCCTTATCGGATACCAACTCCCTAAAACGCGCCCAAAAAATTAGGTAACGGCTCACTTTCTCGGCAGCGTACAAATACTAAGTCTTAGGACCCCAAGTACGCTTTCAAAGGCAATCTAAACCCAAAAACTCTAGTAAAGGTCATTACTTCTGAAAAAATTATCTCAAAAAGAGAGATCTTCTGTTGGAGCCTTCTACTCTTATCTAATTGCTAAAAATTTTTACTGACTTAGGCATCGAAGGATCTTTCATGGGGTCCACCGCCGTGCTTTCTGTGTAAAGACTATCTTTCAAGTCCATCCGGATGAAAAAGCGCTATCCAGATCTCGATGGGCACCATTATTAAGTTAGAGAACGAATTTGAGCAGCAACATTAATTAAATGGTTTAACAAACAAATACTGTTTTCAAACCCTCTCTATATGGCCATCATTTTTGCAAGGAAACAAGATAAACTAGAAGCCATTCACGAACATGAGATGTCATTAAAAGAAATATTTTATGGGCTGAGCAGCAACGAGAAGGTTATATATACCTGAATCTCTAAATCTTGCAATAATAAAAATTTTGAATATTGAATTATCCTTTTCAGAGAAAAATTAACATTGTTATGTTCATTCACCTTGCTTATCAGTTTATTATGCACTTTGCATTGTATTTGTACTAATTTTCTACACGAACGAACCCAAGCTGATTGTAACTTAGAGACCCTATTTAAATAATTAAATAATTAATAGGATGACAAATGACCTTACAGCAGCTAGATTGGAATTAGGTCACAGACCGGACTCGAAATTCCATGAATAAGCACAACTTGTGTGCTATGCTTTTTGTAAACTAATGAGATATGATATGGTCTTAGGTTTTTCAGTTTCTCCTATCAATGTCAACTTAAAATGATATATATGTGATCCATAAATATGCCAACAAATTTCAACAAGATAAGCATGTCGTTGGATTGAACCCAACCTGCATCCTTATTATTGGCCATTAAGAGAGAGAGAGAGAGAGAGAGAGAGATGAAATGATGATAGGAAGGGGTGGCCGTTCAGTTTTGCCATTGCTCAAGTGACAGTGACTGGATAATATGAAAATTAATAGATAATATACAGTTTGGCGCCGCCCTCTTATAGTTTGGTCTTTTGCTACGAAGAAAGCCTCAATACTGAAATACATAGCTTTCGGTGCAGCATTGTATCAAGTACGTGATTTATTTTTATATAAGAATATATAATTTATGAGTAAATTTTACTGTATGAGTTTGCATACTGAATGAATTATTACATTCATAGATTATGCTGCATCGTGGCATTGTACTAAAACTTTTTTTTTTGCTAGGTCAAAAGAAATAATAGCATAGTTATCAGACTCAGTTTGAACATTAACCCAGCCAAGGGCTCAGATCATCAGGTCACTGGTTCAACCATTGGGTTACCGGTTGAACCATTGATTCAATTATTTTAATATAAAAATATATTTATATTAATAAAAATTAATTTTTAATAAAATAATATATGAATACTAATTTTCATAATCTTCTTCTTTTTTTAAAAAAAATCTTTTTTGATATCTTATTTAATCTTTAAAATTCATTTACTTTCATACCCATTTAGTCTTATTTAACTTTTTCTCAAAAAAAAATTAAAGAAAATTTTTATTCGAGTTCTTTTATTTTCATCATTTTCTCTTTATGTCTCTATTTTCTCAGTCTTGGTTCCCATAAATTTTTTATATTTTTATCTTTTTTTTATTCTCTTTTCATCAATGCTCTTCTTTACATGATTTCTTTTCTTTCTTCATAAAACTTGCTAGCATCTCAATAGAGAAACAGTTGTCATAAACTCTCAATTTAAATGCTTAAGATCCAAAAATTTAAATTGGCATTGATAAACCCATGATCCGATTTAGATCGGATTGACCGATTTATGAGTAAATCGGATGAGTTGACTATATTATTTTAATTTTTTTATATATTAAATTTTATGTTAAAATCGGACCGACTATGAATAAGAGGCCTTGGTAGGGGCCTTTACAAGCAAAGTCATATATAAATATGCAATAGACGCCGATATTAGTGTTGGTGGGTATGTCTGCAGATGGTGGCTACCTAATGAATTAGACTGAGGCTAGAGTTTCACTCTATGTCCTTAAGACAATTTCGTCCCGCAATGGTGCTTACGGTCAGTATGACGATTGTCTTCCAGGATACAACAGTCTCCTTTTGATGAAAGCAGCACTACAATTCATCAAAACTTTCGAACCAAGAATGCTACTCTCTTTTCAATGCACTATTGCTATACTATCCTTAGGAAAGTATGCAAATGCCTAAGAGAGAAGAAGACTAGAATTGATTCAAATTGAACTCAATTCGGAATGGCTTGGGATGATTGGGGATGGATGAAATGAGAGAGTCTAGGATCCTATTTATATGTTTTTAGGTGCCCCTTGGAAGCAACCTTACGCCCCTTGGAAGCAACCCTACGCCCCTTGGAAGCAACCCTACGAATTAAATTTAAATTCTTTATCAAAGGATGTGAGGGTTAAGGGCTTATCACCCTTGATATGCCCTTTAGACATTGTGATCTTCAGATCAGGCTATCAGATAAGCCTTTTCATGGCTGTAATCTGAAGATCAGCCATTCAGATAAGTCTATCCTTATCTGATAAGCCTTTTCACCATTGTGATCTGATGATCATGTTATCAGATAAGCGGATGCTTATCACAACCGTACGATCGAATGGACACGTTGACTGGTCGAATGGACACGTTGACTGGTCAACCAACCGACCTGTTGACTAGTCAACTTGACTAGTCAACCGACGGATGTCAGCCATTGGATCGTGATCAAGATTGTGATTTAATCACCACATCTCGACCCTTCATCCGATCGATCAACGATCAATTGATCTCAGCCCCTTATCTTGAACTGATCAATCTCTACCGTCGGATCATCTTGATCTATAAAAAATTTAAAGCCCCGTGCGAAGTGCAAAGTGCGCCTACAAAGCGCCCATTGCGCCCTTCGCACAAGCGCGTGCGCGTGCGCGAGGGTGATGCTACGCATCACCCTCAAGCTCTCCACTTGTGGTGAGCCTAAGGAACTTAAGCTTCAAGGAAGTGGTTTCCATATAAGTGAACCTTCCTTTCTTGATTTTTCGATATGGGACTAAATGTCCCCGTAATTTCTCATTCACACACATAAGGCGGTAATGGGCTTTCAAGGCCCATTAGGGTATTTAGGGTCTATTTTGGCCCATTACCCAACAATCCCCCACATGAATGGAAATTGGACTTAGATCAAAGATCATCAGAGATCAGCAAAGGCAAACCCCCACATAAAAGGATTTTAATGCAAATGAATATGCAGACACACTAAAGAGAGTATAATGGGATGAAGTTGTATCGGGATAGGTAGCTTGTGGCTTTGAACCTTCCTTAGTGAGTTGTTATCGAGTTTACTTGCTAAAAGGTGAACACGATGTCTTGAACCTTTCAGCGTTTTGTGTAAACTAAGACAATAACAATCACGCAACTTCTTCCCGAGCATTCTTTTGGTTCTCATGGTTGTGTTCATTTTGGCCCCGAATAACTCCTGGTCTCATGAGTGCTTCAGAGAATTAAACCTTAAAATTCTTATAGAATTGGCCCAGTTCACACTCACATAGGTGATTCTTATTAAGAGTATCCTGCTATACCCCACATGATGTTCATGTCATAAGAATCATTAAAAGCAATGCTTATCCTAGTACCTTTAGCAGGTAGCACCAATTATCATAGGAATGAGTAGGATTGTACATCCTTAGTGCTATCAAGTCTCTTCATAATTTAGTTGTCCCTTTTGAACCTAGATCTTGGGATCTCCAGTCAGCTAGGTTGGGTATCCACTATGAAGATTTTTTAGTTATAGGTTTTAAACCCATTCCTCTCGATAAACAGTTTACTTGATCTCTTGGTAACCCCTTTGTTAATGGATCCGCTAGGTTTTTCTTTGACTGAACATAGTCAATAGAAATTACACCAATTTCAAGTAACTGCTTAATGGTATTATGTCTACGACGTATATGTCTAGACTTACCATTATACATCTTATTCTGTGCTTTGCATATTGCCGATTGACTATCACAATGTATGCATATTGCAGACACAGGCTTTGGCCAACATGGAATATCTTTTAAAAGGTTTCGAAGCCATTCTGCTTCTTCAGCTGCCTTTTCTAAGGCAATAAACTCAGATTCCATAGTGGATCGAGCTATACAAGTTTGTTTAGAAGATTTCCATGACACAGCACCTCCTCCTAAGGTGAATACATATCCACTTGTGGATTTTGTATCTTCTGTGTTAGATATCCAATTTGCATCACTGTATCCTTCTAATACAGCTGGATATCTTGAATAATGTAATCCATAACTTAGGGTATATCGCAGATATCTTAATACCCTTATTAGAGCTGTCCAATGATTTGGACCTGGATTACTTGTACTCAACTTATTGACAGCATATGCTATGTCAGGACGAGTACAATTCATGACATACATTAAACTGCCAATTATACGTGAGTATTCCAATTGAGATATGGGTTCTCCAGTATACTTAGCCAAATGTAGATTAACATCTACAGGTGTTTTCACCGGGCTAGTATCATACTTTTTATACTTATTTAATATTTTCTCAATATAATGAGATTGAGATAATATTATTTTCTCAGATGTTCTAGTGATTCGAATTCCTAGTATAACATCTGCAACACCCATATTTTTCATATCAAAATGTTTGATCAACATTTTCTTAGTCTGTTTAATCATTTCAGTATTACTACCAATGATTAACAGGTCATCTACATATAAGCAGATTATCACATACCCTTCAGATAGGGATTTGGCATATATGCATTTGTCACATTCATTTATTTTGAATCCATTTGATAACATTACATTATCAAATTTTATATGCCATTGCTTAGGTGCTTGCTTTAATCCATATAAGGATTTAACAAGTCTACACACCTTCTTTTCTTGTCCTGGAACAATAAATCCCTCAGGTTGTTCCATGTATATTTCTTCATCTAATTCACCATTCAGAAAAGCAGTTTTAACATCCATTTGATGAATTTCAAGATTGTTAATGGCTGCAAAAGCGATTAACATTCTTATAGATGTTATTCTACTTACTGGTGAATAGGTATCAAAGAAGTCTATACCTTCTTTTTGTTTGAAGCCCTTAGCCACTAATCTGGCTTTATACTTGTCAATTGATCCATCAGCTTTTAGCTTTTTCTTAAATATCCACTTGCACCCTAAAGGTTTCATACCAGATGGTAGGTCTACCAACTCCCAGGTATGATTATGCATGATGGACTCAATTTCATTATTGACAGCTTCTTTCCAAAAGGGTGCTTCTGGATTAGACATTGCCTCTTTGAATGTCTGAGGTTCATCTTGTAACATATAAGTTACATAATCAGGACCAAAGGACTTGCAACTTTTGGTCTCTTACTGCGTCTGGGTTCATCTTCAGGATATTCTTCCTGATGACTACTACTAGCAGTATATATCATAAGTTCTTTTATTTGAACTTATTTCTAATTTCCTTTTACTTGGAAATATATTTTCAAAGAATGTTGCATTCCTTGATTCCATGATTGTATTTTTCTGTATATCAGTTATATCTGATTTATACACAAGAAAGCGATATGCACTACTATTATGTGCATATCCGATAAATATACAATCAACAGTTTTAGGTCCTATCTTGACCTTTTTGGGGTCCGGAATAGCTACTTTAGCTAGACACCCCCACACTCTTAAGTAATTGTAGGAAGGCTTCTTTCCTTTCCATAACTCATATGGAGTCACTTCTTCTTAAGAGGTATCTTATTAAGAATATGATTTGCTGAGAGAATTGCTTCTCCCCATAAATTCTGTGGTGTACCAGAATTTATTAACATAGCATTCATCATTTCTTTTAATGTGCGGTTTTTACGTTCCGCAATTCCATTAGATTGAGGCGAATAAGGAGCAGTAGTTTGATGAATAATGCCATGCTCCTGACAGAATTTGTCAAAAGGTGCATCGTATTCACCACCTCTATCACTCCTTATGGCCTTAATCTTTTTGCCAAGTTGATTTTCAACTTCATTCTTATAACATTTAAACATTTCTAAAGCCTCATCTTTAGACTTTAGTAGATACACATAGCAGTATCTTGTTGAATCATCTATAAATGTTATAAAATACTTTTTACCTCCTCTAGTTTGAATTGACTTTAAGTCACATAGATCACTGTGAATTAAGTCAAGAGGTTCAGTATTTCTTTCAACTGATGGAAATGGTGTTTTTGCTAACTTAGCTTCAACACACACTTCACACTTGTAATGTGGATCGATTTCATGATTAGGTAATAATTTCAATTTCATTAATTTTCGTAATGAATTAAAATTTGCATGTCCTAATCTATCATGCCATAAACAAGAGAGTCAATCATATAAGCAGAAGAAGATGCTTTATTCATTTCAAGGTTTCTGTGTACAGTCATTACATTCACCTTGAATAATCCATTATTCAAGTAACCCCTTCCAATAAATATCCCCCCCTTAGTGAGTACAAATTTATCAGACTCAAAGACCATCCTAAAGCCATGTTTGCTTAGGAGGGAGCCTGATATGAGATTCTTCCGGATGTCAGGGACATGTAGCACATCATTCAGTAGAAGCTCCTTGCCAGATGTCATCTTCATAACGATGCGGCCAAGTCCTTCTATCTTGGATGTAGCGGAGTTACCCATGACCAAATTTCTACCATTGATAGGAGTATATGATGAGAACATACTCTTATCAGAGCAGACATGTCTGGTAGCTCCAGTGTCGATGTACCACTCATTTGCTTTGTCAACCATGTTTGCTTCAAATACAACAGCTGACAGCATCATCTCGGATACCTCTTTGGATAGGGTTTCAGCAACGTTGACTTCTTTCTTTTCTTTATCCTTGAAACGGCAGTCCTTGGATTTGTGTCCTTGCTTTCCACAAACAAAGCACTTTCCCTTGAACTTATATTTCTTTGGATTGCCCTTCTTCTGTTTAAAGCCTTCGCCTGGAAACTTGCGTTTCTTCTTCCCTTCTATGAGGTTGGCCTTTGGCTCAGCAGGTTGTCCTCCTGCCTTCTTTTCTTGGCTCTTATTGTCCTCCTCGATCCTTAGGCGGACAATTAGGTCTTCAAGTCCCATCTCCTTCCGCTTATGCTTCAGGTAGTTCTTGAAGTCCTTCCATAGTGGTGGTAGCTTCTCTATGATGGCAGCTACCTGGAATGACTCGCTGAGAGACATTCTCTCTGCATGTATCTCATGCAGGATGATCTGGAGCTCTTGGACTTGCTCCATAACTGTTTTGTGGTCGACCATTTGTAGTCTAAGAACCTTCCAACCACAAACTTCTTGTGTCCAGCATCCTCTGTCTTGTACTTTTTATCCAGGGATGCCCATAACTCCTTGGCAGTAGCAATACTGCTGTACACATTGTACAGGGTATTGTCCAGACCATTCAGGATATAATTCTTGCAAAGGAAGTCTGAGTGCTTCCATGCCTCCACCGCAGCAATGACTTGCTTGTCGGTCTCCCCTTCCTTCAGGACAGGCGGATCTTCATTCAGCACTCTGACCAGGTTCAGAGTTGTGAGGTAGAACAGCATCTTCTGTTGCCACCTCTTGAAGTCCGTGCCAGAGAATTTCTCCGGTCTCTCGGCTTGAATGGATGTCGTCATAGTAGCCATCTGCAGCAGCACTTCCGTGGTAGCAGGAGAGGAAATTGTCTTAAGATTGTTGGTGGGTATGTCTGGCAGATGGTGGCTACCTAATGAATCAGACTGAGGCTAGAGTTTCACTCTATGTCCTTAAGACAATTTCGTCCCGCAATGGTGCTTACGGTCAGTATGACGATTGTCTCCCAGGATACAACAGTCTCCTTTTGATGAAAGCAGCACTACAATTCACCAAAACTTTCGAACCAAGAATGCTACTCTCTTTTCAATGCACTATTGCTATACTATCCTTAGGAAAGTATGCAAATGCCTAAGAGAGAAGAAGACTAGAATTGATTCAAATTGAACTCAATTCGGAATGGCTTGGGATGATTGATGGATGAAATAAGAGGGTCTAGGGTCCTATTTATATATTTTTAGGTGCCCCTTGGAAGCAACCTTACCCTTGGAAGCAACCCTACGCCCCTTGGAAGCAACCCTACGAATTAAATTTAAATTCTTTATCAAAGGATGTGAGGGTTAAGGGCTTATCATCCTTGATATGCCCTTTAGACATTATGATCTTTAGATCAGGCTATCGGATAAGCCTTTTCATGGCTGTGATCTGAAGATCAACCGATCAGATAAGTCTATCCTTATCCTGATAAGCCTTTTCACCATTGTGATCTGATGATCATGTTATCAGATAAGCGGATGCTTATCACAACCGTACGATCGAATGGACACGTTGACTGGTCAACCAACCGACCTGTTGACTAGTCAACTTGACTAGTCAACCGACGGATGTCAGCCGTTGGATCGTGATCAAGATTGTGATTTGATCACCACATCTCGACCCTTCATCCGATCGATCAACGATCAATTGATCTCAGCCCCTTATCTTGAACTGATCAATCTCTACCATCGGATCATCTTGATCTATAAAAAATTTAAAGCCCCTCAAGACGATGCGCACGTGCAAAGTGCGCCTACAAAGCGCCCATTGCGCCCTTCGCATACGCGCGTGCGCGAGGGTGATGCTACGCATCACCCTCAAGCTCCACTTGTGGTGAGCCTAAGGAACTTAAGCTTCAAGGAAGTGGTTTCCATATAAGTGAACCTTCCTTTCTTGATTTTTTCGATATGGACTAAATGTCCCCGCAATTTCTCATTTACACACATAAGGCGGTAATGACTTTCAAGGCCCATTAAGGTATTTAAGGTCTATTTTGACCCATTATCCAACAATTAGTTGGATAGCTGTGAGATTTTAAAGATTCGCTCTAGTACTGCTACCTTGATGTGGTAGCCTATCAGTTGCTGGTTGCAATGAATGTTATCGGTTATGGAATAGCTGGAAAGTGTCTTTCTGCAAGGTTTCTATCACAAAAACGTGCTCAATTCAAACATGTATTATGATTCCATACACATGAAAAGGTGCAGTGAGCCCGTGACGGAACTGAAAGCCATGCATCAATATTTACATAGTTAGAAAATCTATAAAATTATACCTAATGGAACCTATAAAAATTTTGAGAGGCGAAGGAGCCTTAACCAAGATTTGCACAAAAATCTTAATAACATTTGCATGTATGGTATGAGTGGCTCACATTATGTCTATAAGAAGACATGATCAACAGTTTTTATACAACTTCAAACTACAAAAATTATTTATCAGTTAGTAGATTTCATCAATCATTAACTATTAAATCATCAAAACAAGAGAAAGAATTAGCATCAAATTGATCATTGATTATATATATGCAATAATAATATAAAATAAAAATTATTTTTATTAATTAATTTAGGAAAAATTATTGTGGCCGATGGATTAAAATCCTCTAAATATGTGCTCGAATCATTCCAAGGATGAGAGTGAGAATATGTGAGATAAAAGAGTTGAGTAGAAAAATGGCCTTTCTCCTTTGTATCACACGGGTTAATCTGCGCAAACCTTCTTTCAAACTTCAAACTCAAATCCTAATTCATCTTTCCATCCCTTCGTCCACTCTTCTCCGGCCATTCAAAAACCTTATCCTTTTGAAGGTTTCTATCGGATGGATGCAGTGCTTTTCTTTAACTCTTACCCTAATTTTATGTATTACTGTTTTTAAGGTTAAATTGATAGAAAATATGAATTTCATAAATTTAAAATATAATAATAATTTCAATATTATAAATATTTATGTGTTTATAATATAAAAATAACTTTCTTTTATTGTAGAATCTCATCATGATTTTTGTATATCTAGAAGGAGAAAATTAATATCTTTCTTTACTCTGAAGCAACGAAAGTATTCTAGCTCGCAATAATTACATGGCGCAAAGGTAGGGTAATATTTTAATAACAAAGATAAGGACCTCTTCTTGTGATAATCTAATTAATATATGTCTCATAAGTTTATTCTGCGATAAGGTGCATCAAATAGTCTAATAACAGAAAAGATGATTATTAATCATAATGTGCTTGCATAAAATCTTTTATTAATTTAACGTTCAATAAATTTTAGCTAAAGATTTCGAACATGGACCAATCAAATAACTTTGAGGACAGGCAATAAGCAAGGGGGCCCTATTTCCATTTCACTGTGCTACGGTTCCCCAAAGACAAAGGCACGTAGTGGTGCAGGAGGAATGCTCTTCCAGAGACACAACTTGGCATTGGGTCCAAGGAACGCTTTCCATGATGAGGGGTGTCGTTCACGCCCAAACAACCCCACCACATGAGCTGTTTTAAGACCTCAAGCTCTCGAATCCAGGCTCCAGTTCGTGCACACATCGAACAAATCCAAGCACTAGCAATTTGGTATGGCATGAGGTGGGAGCAAGAGCTTCCGTGGAAGGAAGAACCACTTGTTGGTTGCTTTCCGAAAGGCCTTTTTTTAAATAAAGAGAAAGCAACCAAATATCCTATTCTACATCGTGGTCTCTCTCTCTCTCATAGAATAATAAAGAGCCGCAACCAAACTCTAATTATTTTTCTAAATAATAAAGTGCAACAAGTACAGCTAGTACTCATAAGATAATGACCACCTAATCATCAAATTAAATAATTTGGTATAGGGGATTAAGAGATTCCAAAATTTGAGGACTTCATGTGTAATTTGATAGAACAGGAACAGGTTCAAAAATTAATATAACAAACTTGTTTGATAACTTATGGTATAATGGCCCCATGGTTACACTCTTCTTTAATTTAGAGTAAGGTTCTAAATTCGATCTGATATCAATTTATCAATGAGCTATTTGTTCATTAGATGCTCATTCTTCTTAAGGATCCTAAAGGTTCTGATAGGTACAATTAATTTGAGTTAGAGAAAGAAGAATGTATAAATCAATAAAAGAAAATATTAAGATTAATTGATCATGGCATTCATGTAGACCATGTGGTAGAATAAGAACTTAAAAATTTTCTATGTTCCATGAAACCATAGCCTCTTTTATCAGATGGAATAATCTCTTTTCTTTTAAGTATTGATTCTCATTGAAACTTTTGCAATTTGCTTTCTTATGTCTTTCCTTTATAACTTTTTAACCATCATTGTAGTTCAAATAAAATTTTATTAAAAAATTTCTCTTTCCTCACTATTAGAATTTTGGCTCAAGTTGAGCATCTTTTTATCTGAATTGGCAAAGAGTGATACCATAATTTCTTATTAATTATTATCAAAATTATAAAAGAATTATCATAATATATGACTTCAGCTGTTAAGTATTATTTGCACATCTTGATTCTGGATGTCAGCCACTCGCCGTCGATGCCCTTTGTGCCAGGATCAGAGGGTCGCGCCTAAGCCTCCTAGGGCTTCCCAAGCTGATTCTGTGCCTCCCTCTTCTGTCCCTCTGAAGCGGATCAGCTGGTTGCGGGATGGATCTCCCCCGCTAAGGTGGCTCGCCGGAGATCTCTGAAGGCTAGTAAGTTTTCTGCCACTGTGTGTCAACTTCTGGTCTCGCTCCAGCCAGATTGGAGTTGGGGCCTAGACTATCCAAAGAAGGCATCAGTGATGTTAGGAGCATGCCGGTTGAGGGTGATCGTGCCGGTTCCAACAGTGCAGTGGTGGAAGATCAGAATGAAGTTCAGATGGCTAATTCTGAACTCCAGCTTGCTGTGATCCCGAGGGTGATATCTAATAACCCATTTGCCCTTCTGGGGGAGGATAATTGGAAAGGTACTCTCTCAGCCCAGTCGGATGCCAATCCGGGTCCTTTCAAGCGTGCCAGACCGGTTGAGTTCCACCCATTGAGAATGTCTTCCAAAAATGAAAATAGGAAAGGAAAAGGCATTGCTTCTATGGCTAAAGGGGCAAAGGTGAAGTCTAATGTATCTGCTACAATGAACCCTGCTCGGGCTCCTACTGATGGTGTTAGTAGGTCTGATAAGGAAGCCTCTGGTCGGGAGTCAGGCTGTATCGGGAATGGGGGCCAGTCTTCAAAGGATGTCAATCGTAAACATGATGCGGTTCTATCCTCTCTCAAATTAGCAATTCAGGGTCAGCCGAAGGACTCTACCCTCCCTGCTGTTGGATCTCACTGCTGAAGTTGAGTCTGAGGCAGCCGTCTTTCAGGCTGATAAACCTAGGATGGAGTGTACTATACAGTTGGATGTTGGTGGCACTCTATCTGCGGGGTACCTATGATTTGGTTATGATGGAAGACCAGGGTGGTCACCATCCTTCCCCCCAATTATAAATGATAATTCTGATATGGAATGTTAGAGGAGCTCGAAAACCATCTTTTCGGTCCTCCTTTGGCAGATTGTTGCAGATTCATAACTTTGACATATGTATTTTAACTAAAATCCGATTATCGAGAGACAGCTTGGTCCGCTTTCAAGGACAGGCTGCCAGTACTTGGTCTTCATATGTTGTTGAGTCCGAGGGCTTATCCGGTGGGATTATTGCTTTTTGGCGTCATTCCTCGGTTTCTGTCAGCTTCTTTCATCAGTGTAATCAGCAGATTGCCCTTCTTGTCTCGGAAGGGTCTTCTAACCCCTGGCTCCTTTCGGGGGTTTATGCCAGCACTGATTTTAGGGAAAGGCATGTTCTCTGGGCTGAGATGCTCTCTCTCATTGATCAGGATATCCCGTCCATTTTGGCTGGTGATTTTAATTATATTGTTGCTGCCAATGAAAAGAAAGGTGGTAGATGGGTCATCGATTCAACAGATATTTCTGAGTTTAGATCATTTATCTCATCTGCTGGTCTGCTGGATTTGGGATTTTCTGGATCCCAATTCACCTGGTGTAATAATCGCCAAGGTTGGCCCGTGTTTGGGAAAGGTTGGATAGAGCCTTGGCGACTGTTCAGTGGACTCAGTTGTTTCCTTCTGCCACTGTCACTCACCTGTCTAGGATTGCGTCAGATCATTGTCCCATGCTGATTTCTACTGATTCTGCTCTTCACCACCGGCGACAGTTTAGATTTGAGTAATTCTGGACATCCTATCCTTCGGCTCGAGCTATTATATCCCAGGTCTAGCACTTACCTATGAGAGGTAATGTTATTTACCGTCTCTCTAGACGGCTGGAGCTGGTTAGGCATCGTCTGTCTAGATGGAATAGACTTGAGGTGGGCAATCTTGTCAGGCAGATTGAGCAAGTTGAAGATGACATTGCTATTACCCAAGAAAGGGAGGATCGGGATGGTTATCTCTCTAATCTTGATCTCTCCTCTCTTCGCTCCAAGCTTGCTCTTCACCACTCCCTTCTATTGCAGTAGGAGTTATATTGGAAGCAGAGATCGAGGGCCCAATGGATTCGGGAAGGTGACCATAACACCAGGTTTTTCCACCAAGCTACTTTGAAGCATCGGGCAACTAATAGGATTCAGAGATTAGTGGATGAGGAGGGCAATCCCCAGGATGATCATGTTATTATCCGTGATCAGTTACTTCAATTTTTCCAGTCTAGATGGACTGAGTTATCTGGTGTTGGGGCTCCTGTGTTCCGGGTTCCTCCTTCAAAAAAGGTCTCCGATCATCAGAATGACCTTTTGACCAGACCGATCTCGATTGAGGAGATTCGTATGGCATTATGGGATCTCGGGCCTGATAAGGCGCCTGGTCCTGATGGCTTTCTGCCACTATTTTTCTGTCATTACTGGGACATTGTTGGCCCAGAGGTTACTCAGGCTATTCAGAATACTTTTCTTTCCAAATCTATTCCTACGGATTGGAATCGCACTCTTGTCACTCTTGTGCCGAAGCACCCTAATGCTTCTTCCCCCCATCATTTCCGACCAATCAGTCTGTGCACTACTCTTTATAAGGTCTGTGCCCGCCTTATTATCTTCCGGCTACGTGTCGTCATTCCTTAGCTCATCTCTGCTGAACAAGGGGCATTTATCAGAGGTCAAAGTATTTCTGATAATGTTCTTATTGCACAGGAGTTCATGCGTGATTTACAGAGGGCTTCGGTCAGACATGTCTCATGGCTATTAAACTCGATATGGAGCGTGCCTATGACAGGATGAGCTGGGTCTTTCTGCATCGTACTCTAATTGAGTTTGGATTTCATGACCTGTTCATTGAGTGGATTATGGCCTGCATCCAGAAGCTATCCTTCTCTCTGACTATTAATGGTATGCAGACTAGATTCTTTCACTCGTCTGTGGGTCTAAGACAGGGATGCCCCTTATCCCCATTTCTGTTCGTCCTGGCTGTGGACGACCTATCCCGTGTTTTTCATCAGGCCCAGCAGGATTGCCGCATCGCTCCCTTTCTGGCTGGACCTTTGGGACCCTCTATCTCTCATCTTCTTTTTGTGGACGACTGTATCCTTCTGGGCAAGGCGACTCTTCATAATGCTGTTAGTTATGCTTCTCTTATACAGAGCTACTATCATGCTTCAGGGCAAAAGGTCAATTTAGATAAGTCTTCGATTTATTTCAGCCCCAAGACTTCCAGATCTATCAGGGAAGCTATTCACCAAGTTCTGGGTATTTTTACCAAGTCTGATGGGCTATCATATTTGGGTATCCCTGTTTTGGGAAGGCGTCCTTGCATTAGTGATTTTGCTATTATTGAGCGACGCATTCGGGATTGGATCGATGGCTGGCAGATCATCGGATTATCCATGATGGCTAGGATCACTCTCATCCGCTCTGTCCTTACGTCCCTTCCTATGCATCTCCTCTCTAATGCTGTGGTCTCTATCACTTGTCTGCAGAGGATAGAGCATTGTTTCAGAGACTTTCTGTGGGCTTCCATGCAAGACGGTCACGGTATTCATCTTCAGGCTTGGGATTTGATTTGTATGCCCTTGCACGAAGACGGTCTTGGTATTCAGTCCCTGCTTGTGAGAAGAGATGCATTGATGGCGAGACATGCTTCTAGGTTTATCCTGGATCCTCACTGTCTCTGGAGTTCCTTTATGCGAGCTAGATATGGAGATGGGAATCTTGGAATGGACTCTCAGCCTATTCGCCGGCATTCTTTCTTTTGGAGGTAGGTGTATCGTTATATCCCGACTATTATGAGCAGCACATCTTGGATGATCGGTGATGGATCCTTGGTCGATGTTGTTCAGGACAGCTGGATCACTGATATTCCCTTGGCTCGCTAGCCATCCTTTATTAGCATGGATATTCCGCTGTAGATGAGAGTGCAGGATCTCATCACTCAGGAGCTCTCGTCTTGGGATACCCCTATGGTGACCAGTTTATTCGGGAGGAGCTTGTTCAGCGGATCCTTTCTATTCCTCTCACCTTGGGACATAGTCCTGATATGAGATTATGGAGGAGATCTTGTCTCTCCAGGGCCCCTACCAGGGATCTTATTGAGGACTATAGACCATAGCCCCAGGATTCGCGGGATGCGAGTTGGATATGGAAGCTCTCTATTCATCCTAGGGTCCAATTATTCATATGGAAGATGTTGTGGAGCTGTCTTCCTTCTTGTTCTATGTTAGCAAGAAGGGGTCTGCATATTGAGGCACTTTGTCCGCTTTATGGCCAGAAAGAGGAGACGATAGATCATGCCATTTTTACCTGTCCTATACTAAACGAGATATGGATAAGAATGAATTAAGTTTATAGAGTGGATGAGTCTAGATCTTCTTGCTCCCCTTTCCTTGAGGATCTTCAGAGGATTACTAGACAGTAGTGTCCTTTGGGCTATTACTGCTTATCAGATCTGGCTGTCGCGAAACTTGCTTATCTTTACTGAGGAGACTATTTCCCTTCACAGATTGGAGCAGAAGATTAGAGCTATGGTTGCCGAAAGTGCTCCTCTTCTCAATGGTTCTGATTTTTATAACTCTGGCCACTGGGGCTCCCCTGCTGTTTCGTCAGCGAACCGTCGTACGGTTTATATCTCTTGGGAACCCCCCTCCAGGGTTTGTAAAAATTAACTTTGATGGTAGCGTTCGTGGCAGACTTGCTGGGTCATCTTTTATTATTCGAGGGACTAATGGAGCCTTGTTGGCGGCTAGCGGATTCGGCTCCCTTGACTCTTCGGTCACTATGGCTGAGCTTTATGCAGTGTGGGCGGGTATCTCCTATGCTGCTAGGCAGATTCATGCTCAATGCCTGTTTATTGAGGGGGACTCTGTTTCTGTTATTCGGTGGATTTGAAAGGGATTCAGCGATTATGGCCCCATCAACCCTATTCTCAGTGATATATAGGCTGCTCTGCGGAGTGTCCACAGTGTCCACATCCGACATATCTACCGGAAAGATAATTCTACGGCAGATTGGGTTGCGGCTGTTGTGGCCCACCATGGGGGATTCTGGAAATGGAAGCAGGGCGACCCTTGTCCCTCTGCTCTAAAGCAGATTTTGTATTCTAACATTTCTGGGCTGACTCGCACGAGGATAGTGTGATCGCCTGTTTGTACCAAAAAAAAAAGCTTACTCTGAAACAAAAAGGTAGCCGAAAAGAAAAAGAGGCTTTCGCATTAAGCAATGTCGCCCGAGCGGCCGTGCTGGAGAAGGTGCGGGCAAATAAAAGCGCTAGTGGTTTATTAACTCCATCCATATATAGTTGTTAGATTCGATCCGGACATGACCAAAGGCTCAAATTATTAGGTCACTAGTTTAGTTATTGGATCACTGATTAAATTATCATTTAATTATTTTAATATAAAATATATTTATATTATTAAAAATTAATTTTTAATAAAAAAATTAAAATTAATATGATAATAAAACTCATGATCACATTCAGTTCGGATCAGATTGACCGATTCATTAATGGATGAATCAGATAAATTGATTAAGTTATTTTACATTATTTATACATTCGATTTTATGTTAGAGTTGGATCAACTTAGTCTTTGAGTTTTCTATGGGTTCAACCGATCAATTTGATTCCGACAACTATACAGTTTTATCTATCTTATCCGCACGCTTCCACATGGCATCCAAGATTTGTGCACCCTTTTTTTGTTGAAATAAAAAAAAAATGTGATCACACCCTAAAATTGAAAAATAATAGATACGTAATCGTGGTTGCAGGTCAAAGACCGGACGGTAGGTGTGAATAAGGGGAGAAACTTTTGCCTAATTAATTTAGATTTAAATTAAAATTTTAAACTTAAAATAAAAACAGATATAATGAGATATCTAACACCTAATCTACCATCACGCTTGCGTAGTTCATGATCGAGACTGGATATTAAACATGGATCAAGTCTGCTAAAAAAAAGATAGCATATAAATACAATATATGCATGCATCTTTTTGACTGCCCCACCAAAATCCCCACGCTTCTTACACTCTTCTCTTTGTCTTGTTCTCCCATCTCTATACCACACCCCACCGGCGTTCCCATTATAAGGCACCCACATCCCCCTCCAATCCTTCCCGAATCCATCACACACCTATTCCTTCCATACTCCGATAGATCACCTCTCCCTGAACTAAATTCTCGATCTTCTTCTTTCTCCATGGCCTCACGTATCGCGAGAGTAACACTTGTCCTGTTTTTCTCCCTTCTATTATTCCTCGCACCCTCCCTTGCGGCAAGGAAGCTCCGGGGGGAAGCAAAAGCGAAGGTTCTGCACTCGGATGCCGGCTTGGCGTTAGGTGTCCTCCCCGGGGGAAGCCCGCCCCCATCTTCTCCTAGCAAAAGTGGTCACAAGTCGGTCACCGCCGGCGCATCCAAAGGCAACACTCAGCGGCTGTTGGGTTCGGCGCCGAGCCCAGGGGTCGGCCATTAACTTCTTCCCTCAGGCCTGGATGAGTTTGGGTTTATACTATGATAGAAATTTTTGTAGAGGTCGGAGCCACAAAACCTTTTCCCCCATTGTGGTATATGATTAATTCCTTTTTCTTCTTTTATCATTCCTTTGGCTTGCTGCACCAAAGTAGGTGCACAAACGAGGATAAGTGTATATAGAATAAGTTAAGGTTGGAGAGGGCATCCATCCACCACCTCTGTATTCTCCCTTCAATTATATGCAAACAGTAGAGAGAATTTTGCCATTATATATAGACAGTATTGCGCATAAGCCGAGTTTCACGTGGTTGCTTCCATTCGCTGAACTTCGGCGTTGCGTGCATCGTAAGCGTTATAGCAGGCGACGACGGAGCGTGCGATAGGAATTCGCACGCCACGGAATTACGTGCCCACAAGATTTCCAAGTCAATTGCCTTTTTATTGATGGATCGAATTGATCTCTCCAGAAGGTGAGGTTGCTGGTGAACACGTGAACACGCTACAAAGCTTTTTTTTTTTAGCAGTACTAACATAATTGTGTTACCAAGACCCACAAGAACTAGCTGCGTTCAATTCATGGGAGGCATCTTTCAAAGCTCCCAGTCCGAACTCAAAGAGCCTTATCTGAACAGAGAAGAGGTGATTTTAAATGGCACATCAAGTATATGATTCTCATTGATTGCTAATCCGATGTGCTAACATGTATTTCACGCTCACACGTGTGGATCCCTTGTTTAGTGTTGGTGATGATTAAATTGGGTAGACAAATTATAAACCCTTTTGGTTGTTGACTCAATCCTGCCGTCCTTTTGGTGTGGTCTCAAGGGATCCAAGGCCGTCTAAGACGGCTGGATGGATGGAGGGTATGGAACGAAGAAGAATATGGCGGAAGGCCATTGACTTTATTGCAGAGATATAAATGGGTTAAGTTTTACTGTCTCTATATATCATGTTTTTGGGTTTGGTAACCTTCAAACAGGGATCGACCGATTGGACTGTCCCGATCGCCATGCTAGCGGGGAATGCTTGATGGCATAACGGATGCTTAGGTGCAAGTTAAATCCAGGTAGATAATTCCAATTAGTCGGTATCCCAAGTTCTATTTGGGCATTAAACATACGAAAGCAATGACAATGATATCATCCGTACTCTTAACTCCTTTTTCCTTTAATTAGAATTTTGTCCTTAGCGCTGGATGTGTATCCAGGCTAGCTCGACGCTCATCAAGTTAGGCTCGGACTTCAGTTCTCTTAATTTTGGTTCCAGCTCAGGTTCTAAATTAAGATTTGTATTAATTTCAAGTCAAGTTGGCATAGATAATTAGTTTGGCTTACACTTAGCTCGAACTCAAGCATAAACCTAATAAACAAACCCGATCTAGGTCGGATTACACAGTCCGAACCAAGCTTAATGCAGAGCGCACTAATTTTATGTTGGATAATGGGCCAAAATAGACCTTGAATACTCTAATGGGCCTTGAAAACCCATTACCTCCTTATGTGTGTGAATGAGAAATTACGGGGATATTTAGTCCCACATCAAAAAATCAAGAAAGGAATGGTCACTTATATGAAAACTACTTCCTTGAAGCTTAAGTTCCTTAGGCTCAACACAAGTGGAGAGCTTGAGGATGATGCATAGCATCACCCTCGCGCATGCGCACGCGCGTGTGCGAAGGGCACAATGGACGCTTTGTAGGTGCACTTTGCACTTTATCTGATCGGCTGATCTTCAGATCACAGCCATGAAAAGGCTTATCCGATCGCCTAATCTGAAGATCACGATGTCTAAAGGGCATATCAAGGGTGATAAGCTCTTAACCCTCACATCCTTCAATCAAAGAATTTAAATTAAATTAAATTCATAGTGTTGCTTCCAAGGAGCACCTAAAAACCTATAAATAGGACCCTAAACCCTCTCATTTCATTCATTCTAATTCTATTCCGAATTGAGTTCTCTCTTAGGCATTTGCATACTTTCCTAAGGGTAGTATAGCAATAGTGCATTAAAAAGAGAGTAGCATTCTTGGTTCGATATTTTTGATGAATTGTAGTGCTACTTTCATCAAAAGGAGACTGTTGTATCCTGAAAGATAATCGTCATACTGACCATAAGCACCATTGCGAAATAAAATTATCTTAAGGACATAGAGTATAACTCTAGCCTTAGTCTGATCAATTAGATAGCCTCCATCTGTCACATACCACCCAACATTTTATATTTAACCTAGCTCAGCAACCGAATAAACATAATATGACTATTGACTAGAGTTTAGAGACCAAACTTTTCTCACCCTTTCAAAATTCTCTCTTCAAAGTGCTAGCTCTTCCTCTTTTGCTCTTTAGAATGATGAAATCCTAGTTCGTAGCCAACCGCCTCTTGATCCCTTTATGTTCCTCCTCTTTGACTCTTTGGAATGATACAATCTTAACCTATAGCTAGCTGCCTCTTCGTCTCTTGGATCAATCATGTTGTTTATGTGATTGAGCATGAGAGAGGAGACCTGACTTCTAAGCTCTCTTTGAGTCTTTTGCTAGTTCCTCAAGGCCTTGAAAACCTTAACACTATGAACTGCAAGGTAAGTCAAGCTAACTAGGGTTTTGACTGTAAAGTCTTTTTTTTTTTTTAAGACACCAACATGAATTGACATCTAAGCTTTCTCTTCTAGTCTTCCCCTTGTTTTTCTTGATCCGTAGGCTAAGCCTTGTTCGGCTCTTCTTTCTTGTTCGGCCATTGAGTGTCAATCTCTCCCATTTCCTCTATTAATTGCTGAACAACTAGGAATTCTGAACTAAACTTTTCCTTCTTGACTCAACCACTAAAACACTATTGGTTGTTGTCGCCAACCATTGTACCATAATGGCTGCAACTGCTCCACCGTGATCGGGACCTAGGTCTCAATGAGACCGAGAAGAGGGCCGTGATCAAGTAGAGAAGAATTCCTGAGTTTGGGGTTTATCCAAACCCCGCCCAATTGGGTTAAATTGTCCCAATTTAATCTAAACCGATTTAAAACCCAACCAATTTAAATTAATCCAAACCAATTAGACCTAATTAAGCCCAATTCAAATTGATCTAGGACTGATTATTACTAAACCAATTAGATCCGAATCAATTTAAATTGATTTGAATTAGACTAGACACAATTAAGAACCAAATCGAGTTAATTGACTCAAATTGAACCTAATCCAATCCTAATTGGTCTAATTGAACCTTAATTAGAAGAGTTATGGGCTCTTAATCTAATTAGACCCTAATTAACCTCATTAAACCCTAATTGGTCTAATTGAAATGTAATTAAAAGAGTAACTGGCTTTAATAAGTCTCATTAGGTTAATTAAGCTTCAATTAGTAAAGTATTAGCCTAATTAAGCCCTAATTCGAGGAACCCTAGCTTAATGAAGTCTTAATTAGAGGGGTTTTAGTCTAATTAGACATGAATTAAGTTAACCTAGCCAAAACCTGATCCTAATTAATTAGATCCCAATTCGATTAAATCTTATTTGAGTTTTGAGATTATTCTAATCATAAGGCTTCACTTGATTGAGGATTAGTTAAATGATAAATAATGAGTTGAGGATTATTTTTGTAGGTAATCACACATTTTGGGAGTAAAGAGGACATATATATATAGAGCACAAATTGATTCATTGATATTGTACCGAGGATTTATAGTGGATCGTATTCAATTTTATGGATTGCGATTAGAGATAAAGAAACTCATTCATACTTTAATAGATGTGTAGGAATCTAGTTTATATTTTCATGGGCATATAAGATCCTTACTTACATGGATGGTTTCTTGCTTATATTTAAAATAATTCTAGATTTCATATACTTCCTAAATTGCACTTACTAAATAATCATCCAATGATTCAAGTTCATCTTCTAAAGTTTAAAAATTAGAAGTTAATTTATTTTCTAAATTTTTACATAGATGTGCAAAGCCTTATTGCAGCAATTGCATTAAAATAAAAGCATTTAAAGCATATTTGGTTTACAAGAATGATCCTCTTTGAAATTGGATTCAAAATCATTAATTTTAATTCCTAGCATTTGTTCAAACGAAATTAGAATCTAATTTTGTTTTCATCTCAAATCAAAATTATGATTATGTTGATTCAGTCCATCCTCACCTCGCTTCCCCTTTATTTGTTATCTAACACCCTGATTCCGGCTACCTGCCTTCGCCGGATTGAGAGACGATTTCGGGATTTTCTCTGGGGCTTGAGACAGGGAGGCCATGGTCTTCATCTTCTCTCATGAGATATTGTTTGTCTGCCTATTTGAGAGGGTGGGCTGGGAATTCAGTCTTTAGTCCTTCGCCGGGAGGCTCTGCTCGCTAGGCATGTTTCTAGATTTTTGTTGGATCCTCACTGCTTTTAGAGTACTGTTATAAGAGGTAGATATGGTGTTTGGTCTCCTGATTCGATATCTTGTATTCCTCGGGGGTGTCCTCCATTATGGCGGGCGATCTGTCAGGCTGCCCCTTCCATTATGGCTGATATTCATTGGATGATTGGGGATGAGAGATCTGTTGATGTCACTCAGGATAGTTGGATAGCTGCCATTCCACTATCCCGCTGGCCGACCTTCCTTAGTACTGCTGTTGACCCCTCTATGCCAGTGTCTTCTTTGATCTGCCAGGACAGAAATGTTTGGAATGTTTCCATTGTCTCTCGACTTTTTGGGACTGAGCTTATGCAAAGGATTCTTGCCATTCCCCTGGCTTCCTCAGCTGACTCGGATACCAGGCTTTGGCAGCGTTCCTACCTCCCTCGTGCTCCTACTAGGGATCTGGTTGACTGCCTTCGTACTCGGAGTTTGGGGTTGAGTGATGTGGCTTGGATCTGACGTTTACCCATCCACTCCAGGATTCGGCTCTTCTTGTGGAAGCTTCGGTGGGATCGCCTTCCTACCTGTGCTCTGCTGGTTGGCCGTGGTCTCCCCATTTTGCCTCTCTGCCCAATATGCGGGCTCGAGGATGAATTGGTTGATCATGTTATTTTTACTTTCTCTGTGCGAGATGGATTTGGCAGCAGATGCGGTTTACCCCATGGTTGACTGTGGCAGGGCCCATCCGGATTTCTTTCTCGCACGCCATTCGATTAGCTACTCAGAGCGGACGGGGCACTCAGGGTGCTGTTTCAGCTTATTTGGCTTACTAGGAACCAGATGGTTTTCACTGAGGAGGTTGCTCCACCCCAGGTGATCATCAGAACGGCTACTCTTCTTGCCAAGGAGTATAGCCGTTCTCTTTTTGCTATTCACTCTGTCCAACCCGGTCTCTGGGATTCCCCTGCTGCTTCGGTAGCGCACCGTTCTACGGTCTTTGTATCTTGGGAACCCCCACCCCCGGGTTATGTCAAAGTGAACTTTGACGGTTCTATTTCGGATCGTATTGTTGGGTCCGATTTTGTTATTAGGGGGCCTGACGATGAGCTTCTTGCAGCTGGTGGCAATGGCTCCCTTGATATATCGGTCCCTATGGCGGAGCTTCGGCAGCATGGGCTGGTATTACTTATGCGGTTCGTCATTTGGCTTCTAGCAGATTGATTATTGAGGGAGATTTTCTCACGGTTGTTCGCTGGATACGTCGGGATGAGGATCTTCATTCCACCAACCTCCTGCTCCATGCTATATAGGATTCTCTCCGGACTACAGTCGAGCCTCTGATTCGCCATGTTTATAGGGAAGCCAATGCTGCGGCTGATTGGATCGCTAATGTTGCATCTCGCCATCCGGGCCCATGGGATTGGAATATGGGTGATCCTTGCCTTCTTATTTTGCAGCAAATCATGTATTCTGACCTCTCAGGTTTGAGTCATGCCAGACTGGTGTGATCGCCCGCTGTTAACAAAAAAAAATTATGTATTGGAAGATTTCAAATCCAATCTCTCCATTCAAGATTACAAATTTATTTCAATAATTCAAAAAAAAGTATTGATTATCAAAATATCCCTTAAGTGTAACCTAATACGCCCCCCCCCCCCCCCCCCCAAAAAAAAAAAAAAAAAAAACATAAAAAAAAACAAAAAGCCTACATGCCCTTCGAAGCCCTTTAAACACAGTACTGATAGAAATGGGTTGATTCCTGTGCTAGTATTCATCTAATTTCTTGTGGTTAGGCTCATTTGGTATTTATTGATTTTTTTTTCTTATAATTGATTTGATTTTGTCGGCATCCCCCGTAAATTTCAATGCATTTCCAGCATATCTATTTAAAATCTACCTACTCAAGCTCTTGATCCTAATTTATCTCTTGTGAAGTAAACGAGTGACGAAATGAGAGATTTCAATTTTAGTTCAAGTGTAATTTAATTTTAATTCCAATTCCAACTTTAATGGTAAATCAAATGGACCTTTAGTGTTTTAGTTTGATACTAGGTTGCATGTAAGTAATTTGCATTTGCATTAAAAATTTGAATTAACAATTTCTTTATGAAGAGAAGATAATTTTATTAAGCCAAGTAATTCATTACATCTTTTAGCAATTGATTTAAAATAAAAGGAGGGTATCCAAATTGTATGATGGTCAATAAAGTGAGCAATTTTTTGCAAAATTAATGAAAAGTATTTATTAGGGCCACGTGGTTTTGATCCGTTAATGAATTAATTAGGCCAGTAGGCAGGCTTGAAGGTATTACAAATGATATCAAAGCTAACTCGAGTATGCGAAAGTTTATGGATAGAAGGAAAAGACTATCCCTAAATGATGAAAAAATTTTATTATAGTATGAAGCCATTCTTTCAGCATTAATGATCTGCCTTAGGGTAATAAAGAATTTTTCATTGTTGCAGTTGTTCGAGGAGCCACGGAGTCACCCTTGTAGTGGAGACATCCTCAAAGATCTGCAAGGTAGACACTATAAGCAACTTCGTTTAGAGCACCTGTCTGTCCAAAAGCCCTAAAAGGTTATGTTGGGGGGTAAAATCGTCATTGCATTAATATCCGTGCGAGAAGGCTAAGACCGACCTCATCCTTTCATCTCCCCCGAGCTTCCATAGCTCGGCCTCTCCCGAGCTCCCATAGCTCGGCTTCCCGAGCTTCCAGTAGCTCGCCTCTCCTGAGCTCCCATAGCTCGGCTTCCCTGAGCTTTCATAGCTCGTCTCTCCCGGGCTCCCGTAGCTCGGCCTTCCCGGGCTTCCATAGCTCGGCCCTCCCCGGCTCCCGTAGCTCGGCCTTTCCGGACTTCCATAGCTCGGCCCTCCCCGGGCTCCCGTAGCTCGACCTTCCGGGCTTCCATAGCTCGGCCTCTCTCGAGCTCCCATAGCTCGGCTTCCCCGAGCTTCCAGTAGCTCGCCTCTCCCGAGCTCCCATAGCTCGGCTTCCCCGAGCTTCCATAGCTCGTCTCTCTCGAGCTCCCATAGCTCAGTTTCCCCGAGCTTCCATAGCTCGGCCTTCCTGGGCTTTCGTAGCTCGGCTTTACCGGGCCCCCATAGCTCGGCTTCTCCCGAGCTTCCATAGCTTGGCTCTCCTGAACTTCCTGTAGCTCGTTTCCCCTGAGCCTCCATGGCCCGGCTTCACTGAACGACCCACGATCCAATACCCACCTCCGCGGAACCCGACGCGGGAGAGCCTGAGCCTACTATAACGGCACCCTAGGCAAGGAATCATGCTGAGAAGTGGTCTAGAACCTATCAAGGCCGCCTGAGACCTACCCATCTACCAGATTTCAAGCCATCAAGAAAGCTCTCCCAGCCGTCGATCCCCTAACGGACAAGATACGAATCCCAAAAGCCCCACAACGGCCTGATTCGATCCACTCCTGTATCCTAACAACCTCTGAACCTTCCAGAAGACGCTCAAGATCTAGGTGACAGCATATAAGTAGCACACTCACAGATTCCCTCAGGTACGCGCGCGCTCACACCCTCACTCCCACTCTCCTTCTCTCTGGCTGCTCGTCGGTGCTCTCGCTCCCCTAGAGCTTCCGATTGGCCGCCCCCGGAGAGACTCTCCAGAGGGATCCACCTCCCCGTTTTCTGATTGATCGCCGATTTCCTCTCACTGACTTGAGCGTCGGAGGGTCTTCCGCGGAGGGCCACCCCCAACGCCTCTCGCGCAAGGACTTTTGTGTGCAGGTCCGCCCCCCTTTGGAGATCGACTGCGCCCGAGTCGGATGACGGATCCCGGCGGCAACAGATTGGCGCTAGAGGAAGGGCCTTAAGTCCCATTAAAACTTGAAGAAAGGAGACAAGGATCCTAATCTGGAGTAGAACCTTTCTGATGGCCAATCGAAGAAGAGCAACCTATGAAGCTCAAGATCAGGTCGCTTCCCAGAGGCCTGATCCGATGAGCGGTGTAGCGCCGCAACCACCTCCAGTCGAAACCCCGTCACCGCCTATCATCCCGGTGACCCAGGACCAGTTCGCCTCGCTGGTCCAATAAGTTCAGACTCTGACCTACCTGGTCTAGGAGCGCCTTATGGCTCCTCCTGCTCCACACTTTCATAAGGAAGCGGCGGTTCCTTCTTCGCCGGTGACTTCTTCCTCCAGTCCGTGCAAATCTACAGACCCCCCACATCGACCTAGAGGGAACAAGCCAGTCCCACGAGGCGGTCATGACAGAGATCCTCCCAGATCTCGACGAGCCCGGTCTCTCTCTCCGGTGACCTCCCACCATGATTCAACGCCGTCTCTGCGATCTTCTCGCCCAGTTCCTCCTCTGGCTGGCAAAGAGAAGATCCATCGTCAGATCCAGGAAATGCGTCAGGAGCTGAACGCCGCCAAGCAGGCCCATCCGCCCCAGCCCAAAGCGGAGCAAGGCATCCCTTTCTCTAAGGGGATAATGGAGGAGGTGATTCCCTCCCATGTCAAGTTACCAGCCGTCGAACCTTACCACGGCTCTTTTGACCCGGACGACCATCTTAGCATCTTCCGGTCAATAATGATGTTCCACGGAGCATCCGACGCGGTCCTCTGCCGCGCTTTCCCCTCCACCCTCAGGGGATCTGCCCGGACCTGGTTCAATGCTTTAAAACCATGTTCCATCGATTCATTTGACGAGCTAAGCCACCTTTTTATCGGTCAGTTCGTCAGCAGCCACCGCCACCGACGAAGATCCGACTCCCTCTCTGAAGTTAAGCAGAGAGAGGGGGAGTCCCTGAGAAATTATCTTGGCCGTTTTAATAAGGCCATGCTAGAGGTGGACCACCTTAATCACGAGGTGGCTATGTCCGCCCTGGCGGGGGGAGTCTCGAAGGAAAGCGACTTCTACTGGCTATGGAAGTCAGTTGTCCCCCTGCCCTCGGATATGATGGCCCTGGCGGACAAGTATGCTAGGGTCGAAGAATCGCGGAGAGTTGCCCGCGCTGAGCAGGCAAAGAAGAAGGAGCCCAAAGTCCCCGACAAGCACTGACCCGTCCGGCGACCAAGTCCGCCTCGCCGCCAGAGAGTCCCTCCGCTGCCGCCAAGGAATCGCTCCTGGAGCCCTCCCAGGCGATTCGACCACTACACTCCACTGACCGTGCCCCGGCGCAAATCCTCATGGAGATAGAGCGCCAGCTTCCCCGGCCAGTACCTCTCCGAGGGAACCCGACCCGAAGAGATCCCACCAAGTACTGCGTTACCGCCGGGAGCACGGCCACGACACTGAAGAATGCTGGCAGCTGAAAAATGAAATCGAGAGGCTGATCCAGCGGGGGTGACTGAATCAGTTCAGGAGGGCACCCAGCCACAGCAAGGAGGTGACCGCCAGCCCGAGCTTCAACAACCTCCTCCGTCGAATCCGCCCGTAATCGGCCGTATTAACATGATTGAGGAGGCCGGCGGATCGAACCCCAGGGGCGACAGTGAAATCGGCGCCGAAGAAGGCACGGACGGGCGAGCTCTCCTTCTTCGACGATGATCTCCAAGGGATACAGCTTCCCCATGAAGACGCACTAGTTGTATCCCTCAATTAAATAACTATGATGTAAGTCGAATCCTTGTTGATAGTGGAAGTTCGGTGAATGTTTTGTACCTCGGTGTGTTTGCCAGGATGAAATTACTCATGGAAAACCTGCGAACCGTGGATTCCACTTTGATGGATTCACTGGCGACGTCATCATCCCAGAAGGGGTCGTCACCCTGACAGTCCGCGGAACCTGGCCCCTTGTAGCCATTATCCAGACAGACTTCCTAGTAACCGATCTCAGATCTCCATACAATGCGATATTCGGCAGGCCCGGCCTAATGTTCCTCAAGGCAGTTGTCTCCATCCCGCATATGTCCATGAAATTTTCCACCGAGCAAGGAGTTGGAGTTGTTCGAGGAAGTCAGGCCATGGCTCGGCAGTGTTTCGTTACAAGCCTTCAGTCTAGAATGCCGGAGGTTGATGGGCTGGACGCCCAGGAAGACTTCGCCGAACAGCGAGGAGAACCGGCAGAGGAATTGGAGGAGGTGCCATTGGATGAGGCTCGTCTTGACCGAACTATAAAGATTGGGTCGCTGCTCAAGGAGAGTCTCGGCGTAGATTGATCAGGTTCTTCCGAAGCAACGCTGACATCTTCGCCTGGTCCGCCTCTGATATGCCTGGGATCAGCCCCGAAGTTCTCGTCCATCGTCTCAACGTGGACGAGATGCATAGGCCCGTCAAGCAGAAAAAGAGGAGCTTCGCCCCAGAACGACAAAGGGCCATTGAAGAAGAGGTAGACAAACTCATCAAGGCTAATTTCGTCCGGGAGGTAAATTATCCGAGCTGGCTATCAAACGTCGTCATGGTGAAGAAGTCGAACGGCAAATGGAGAATCTGCATCGACTTCACCGACCTCAACAAAGCCTGCCCGAAGGATAGCTTCCCCCTCCCCCGGATCGACCAGCTTGTGGACGCCACCTCAGGTCACCAGATGCTGTCATTCATGGATGCCTATTCAGGCTACAATCAGATCCGAATGGCCCCTGAGGATGAAGAAAAGACCGCCTTCATAACCGACCGAGGTACTTACTGTTACCGTGTCATGCCTTTTGGTCTTAAAAATGCAGGTGCGACCTACCAGAGGCTGGTCAACAAAGTATTCAAGGAGCAAATCGGCCGGAATATGGAGGTGTATGTGGACGACATGCTGGTCAAGAGCAAGGAGGCATCACAGCATGTCGAGGACCTCACAGAGAGCTTTGCAATGCTGCGTAAGTATGGGATGAGACTCAACCCGACCAAATGCGCCTTCGGCGTTAACTCCGGGAAGTTTCTTGGCTTCATGGTCTCCCAGCGAGGTATCGAAGCTAACCCTCAGAAGATTCAAGCTCTCCAACAAATGGCGCCCCCAGCATCTGTCAAAGAGGTCCAGCGCCTAACCGGGAGGATAGCAGCCCTCAACCGCTTTGTGGCGCGGTCGGCTGAGAGATGCCTCCCCTTCTTCAAAACTCTCCGATCGGCCAAAAACTTCCAGTGGACTCCCGAATGCCAAAGGTCATTTCAAGATCTCAAGAAGTACCTCGGCTCGCCCCCACTTCTCAGCAGTCCGGCCCCGGGCGAACCCCTATTCTTGTACCTGGCTATTTCAGAGGGTGCGGTTTGTTCGGTGCTGGTCAAGGAAGAAGGCAAAGTCCAGAAGCCGATCTACTATGTTAGCAAGCTACTCCGCGATGCAGAGACAAGGTACAACAGAATTGAGAAGATGGTGTTGGCCTTAATCACCTCAGTTCGGAAGCTGCAGCCGTACTTCCAAGCACATTCCGTGACGGTTCTGATCGACCAACCCATCAAGGCGGTAGTCCACCGTCCCGAGACGTCGGGGAGAATGACCAAGTGAGCCGTCGAGCTAAGCGAGCATGACATACATTTTCAGCCTCGTCCAGCCATCAAAGCCCAGGTGCTAGCCAACTTTCTCCTTGAGTGTACCATCCCGGAGGACGGTTCTACCCCAGACTCCCCCGAAGAACCAAAAGCTGGAGCCCGGTGGCTCCTCCATGTCGACGGGTCATCTAATGCCCATCGCTTCGGTACGGGCCTGGTTCTCACCAGTCCGAGGGGATAACCTTCGAATATGGCGTCCGATTCTCCTTTCCGGTCTCCAACAACGAAGTCGAGTACGAAGCCCTGTTAACCGGCCTCCGAATCGCCCGCAATCTGAAGGTGGAGAAACTCAATGCCTTCACCGACTCTCAGTTGGTAGCCGGTCATGTGCGAGGAGAGTTTGAAGCCCGGGAGCCGAATATGATTCGATATCTCCAGGAGGTGCGGAGTTGCTTCCCCATTTTATTGAATTTGAAATCATTCGGATTCCCAGATCCGAGAATGCCCGCGCCGATCTACTCTCTCGATTGGCGACCGCGGAGTCGATGGACGCCGAGCAAAAGTTCCACTTGGAGACTCTGGAAAGGCCCAGCATCGCGGAAGCCGACCGAATAATGCAAGTTGAGGCCGAACCATCATGGTTCGACCCTATCCTAAAATATCTCAAAGAGGGGTCGCTTCCATCTGACCGGAGAGAAGCTAGAAAGCTGAAGCTACAGGCCACCCACTATGTGCTGATCGACAACCAGCTTTACAAACGGTCCTTCTCCATGCCACTGCTCAGGTGCCTTCGCCCGTCCGAAGCAGATTATGCTTTACGCGAGGTACATGAGGGGATTTGCGGCAACCATCTGGGAAGTCGGTCCCTATGCCACAAGGTACTGCAATAAGGCTATTACTGGCCGACCATGCAGAAGGATGCGAACGACCTAGTCCGAGCCTGCGACCCATGCCAGAGGCATTCAAGCATCCAAAGGCTCCCCTCCGCCGAACTAGTTTCCATATCCTCCGCCTGGCCTTTCGCCAAATGGGGGATGGACATCCTCGGCCCATTCCCGCTTGCCACTGGACAGCGGAAATTCTTATTTGTCGCCATTGATTACTTCACTAAATGGGTCGAGGCGGAAGCGGTTGCACAAATAACCGAAGCACGGGCCAGAGACTTTGTATGGAGGTCCATCATCTGCCGATTCGGCCTCCCACATACCATAATCACCGATAACGGTAAGCAGTTGATAACTCCAAATTCCGTCAGTTCTGTGAGGAGCATGGAATCCGTCACCACCTCACCTCGGTCGGGCATCCATAAGCCAACGGAGCAGCTGAAGTGACCAACAGAACCCTCCTTCAGGGGATCAAAGCTCGCCTTTCCAGAGCTCAAGGCAGGTGGACGGACGAGCTGCATCATGTCATATGGGCTTACCGCACCACCCCGAGAATCCCGACAGGTGAAACCCCATTCCGGATGGCCTTCGGCACGGAGGCCGTTATCCCTATGGAAATAGGTCTCCCATCGTTGCGGGTGGAAAGCTACTCAGAGGAAGCCAGCAACGATCAGCTCCGCACTAACCTCGACCTGGTGGAGGAGATCAGAGAGAAGGCCCGGATCAGAGTGGCTGCATACCAGCAAAGGGTGGCCCGTTACCACGCCTCCAGAGTCAAAGGAAAAGCCTTCCTGCCTGGCGACCTTGTTCTTCGAAAAGCCTCTGTTTCCAAACCGCTGGAACAAGGAAAGCTGGCGCCAAACTGGGAAGGCCCGTACCAAGTGGCGGAGACCATTGGACCGGGAACCTACAAGCTACAAGATTTGGATGGGAAATCCATCCCCCGGACGTGGAACTCGGACAATCTCCGAAAATATTATCAATAGGGGACGTCCTCTCCAAGTCTATTTTCATATGCCTCATTATACCTTCCTGTCGGCACATTTTTTCAATGCAAATCATTATGCACTACATTGCCAAAGGTTGCAAAAAGAAATAGATGCTGCTTACCAATCCTCGGCACGACCGAGCTACTTATCTGGACAGGAATTCTCCGAACCTTGGCAGGGCCAAGTAAAATATTCTCCGAACTCGGCTGGGCTGAGCAACAAATTCTCCGAACCTTGGCGGGGCCAAGTAAAATATTCGCCGAACCTCGGCTGGGCCGAGCAACAAATTCTCCGAACCTTGGCAGGGCCAAGTAAAATATTCTCCGAACCTCGGCTAGGCCGAGCAGCAAATTCTCGAACCTTGGCGGGGCCAAGTAAAATATTCTCCGAACCTCGGCTGGGCCGAGCAATAAATTCTCCGAACCTTGGCAGGGCCAAGTAAAATATTCTCCGAACCTCGGCTGGGCCGAGCAACAAATTCTCCGAACCTTGGCAGGGCCAAGTAAAATATTCTCCGAACCTCGGCTGGGCCGAGCAACAAATTCTCCGAACCTTGGCAGGGCCAAGTAAAATATTCTCCGAACCTCGGCTGGGCCGAGCAACAAATTCTCCGAACCTTGGCAGGGCCAAGTAAAATATTCTCCGAACCTCGGCTGGGCCGAGCAGCAAATTCTCCGAACCTTGGCGGGGCCAAGTAAAATATTCTCCGAACCTCGCTGGGCCGAGCAACAAATTCTCCGAACCTTAGCGGGGCCAAGTAAAATATTCTCCGAACCTCGGCTGGGCCGAGCAACAAATTCCCCGAACCTTGGCAGGGCCAAGTAAAACATTCTCCGAACCTCGGCTGGGCCGAGCAACAAATTCTTCGAACCTTGGCAGGGCCAAGTAAAACATTCTCCGAACTTCGGCTGGGCCGAGCAACAAATTCTCCGAACCTTGGCAGGGCCAAGTAAAACATTCTCCGAACCTCGGCTGGGCCGAGCAACAAATTCTCCGAACCTTGGCAGGGCCAAGTAAAATATTCTCGAACCTCGGCTGGGAGCAACAATTTCTCTGAACCTTGGCAGGGCCAAGTAAAACATTCTCCGAACCTCGGCTGGGCCGAGCAACAAATTCTCCGAACCTTGGCAGGGCCAAGTAAAATATTCTCCGAACCTCGGCTGGGCCGAGCAACAATTTCTCCGAACCTTGGCAGGGCCAAGTAAAATATTCTTCGAACCTCGGCTGGGCCGAGCAACAATTTCTCCAAACCTTGGCAGGGCCAAGTAAAATATTCTCCGACCTCGGCTGGGCTGAGCTACAATTTCTCCGAACCTTGGCAGGGCCAAGTAAAATATTCTCCGAACCTCGGCTGGGCCGAGCAACAAATTCTCCGAACCTTGGAGGGCCAAGTAAAATATTCTCCGAACCTCGGCTGGGCCGAGCAACAATTTCTTCGAACCTTTGCAGGGCCAAGTAAAACATTCTCCGAACCTCGGCTGGGCCGAGCAACAAATTCTCCGAACCTTGGCAGGGCCAAGTAAAATATTCTCCGAACCTCGGCTGGGCCAAGCAACAAATTCTCCGAACCTTGGCAGGGCCAAGTAAAATATTCTCCGAACCTCGGCTGGGCCGAGCAACAATTTCTCCGAACCTTGGCAGGGCCAAGTAAAATATTCTCCGAACCTCGGCTGGGCCGAGCACCAAATTCTTCGAACCTTGGCAGGGCCAAGTAAAATATTCTCCGAACCTCGGCTGGGCCGAGCAGCAAATTCTCCGAACCTTGGCAGGGCCGAGTAAAATATTCTCCGAACCTCGGCTGGGCCGAGCAGCAAATTCTCCGAACCTTGGCGGGGCCAAGTAAAATATTCTCCAAACCTCGGCTGGGCCGAGCAATAAATTCTCCGAACCTTGGCAGGGCCAAGTAAAATATTCTCGAACCTCGGCTGGGCCGAGCAACAAATTCTCCGAACCTTGGCAGGGCCAAGTAAAATATTCTCCGAACCTCGGCTGGGCCGAGCAGCAAATTCTCCGAACCTTGGCAGGGCCAAGTAAAAAATTCTCTGAACCTCGGCAAGGCCGAGTAAAATTTCTTCAAGTTAAAACACCGGCGGAAAACCGAAGTACGCAGGCCCCGGTTAAAGCCGAAGGACTTCAAATAGTCCCCAAAACTTCTGCTGGTTTAAAAAGAGGCATGCTACGCGAAAAACTATCAGCGCGCACAAAGGATGTGCCTCCGGCAAACCCCTAAAGGGTCCAATAAAGCCCCACAAAGCTGACCGCGGACCCCGGGAAAAAGCCGGGAAGGTCCCCCTCCTCGCTACTAAAGCTTTTTGGCAACACCCCTATAACTTGCCAAACAAAGCGTGCCACCTGGACCTATACTCCCTATGCCCGAACCTACGCTTCGAACTAGGGAGTGGAGGGCATGTGTTGGGGGGTAAAATCGTCATTGCATTAATATCCGTGCGAGAAGGCTAAGACCGACCTCCTCCTTTCATCTCCCCCGAGCTTCCATAGCTCGGCCTCTCCCGAGCTCCCATAGCTCGGCTTCCCCGAGCTTCCAGTAGCTCGCCTCTCCCGAGCTCCCATAGCTCGGCTTCCCCGAGCTTCCATAGCTCGTCTCTCCCGGGCTCCCGTAGCTCGGCCTTCCCGAGCTTCCATAGCTCGGCCCTCCCCGGGCTCCCATAGCTCGGCCTTCCCAGGCTTCCATAGCTCGGCCTCTCCCGAGCTCCCATAGCTCGGCTTCCCCGAGCTTCCAGTAGCTCACCTCTCCCGAGCTCCCATAGCTCGGCTTCCCCGAGCTTCCATAGCTCGTCTCTCTCGAGCTCCCATAGCTCAGTTTCCCCGAGCTTCCATAGCTCGGCCTTCCTGGGCTTTCGTAGCTCGGCTTTATCGGGCCCCCATAGCTCGGCTTCTCCCGAGCTTCCATAGCTCGGCTCTCCTGAACTTTCTGTAGCTCGTTTCCCCCGAGCCTCCATGGCCCGGCTTCACTGGACGACCCACGATCCAATACTCACCTCCGCGGAACCCGACGCGGGAGAGCCTGAGCCTACTATAACGGCACCCTAGGTAAGGAATCATGCTGAGAAGTGGTCTAGAACCTATCAAGGCCGCCTGAGACCTACCCATCTACCAGATTTCAAGCCATCAAGAAAGCTCTCCCAGCCGTCGATCCCCTAACGGACAAGATACGAATCCCAACAGCCCCACAACGGCCTGATTCGATCCACTCCTGTATCCTAACAACCTCTGAACCTTCCAGAAGATGCTCAAGATCTAGGTGACAGCATATAAGTAGCACACTCACAGATTCCCTCAGGTACGTGCGCGCTCATACCCTCACTCCCACTCTCCTTCTCTCTAGCTGCTCGTCGGTGCTCTCGCTCCCTAGAGCTTCCGATTGGCCGCCCCCCGGAGAGACTCTCCAGAGGGATTCACCTCCCGTTTTCTGATTGATCGCCGATTTTCTCTCACTGACTTAAGCGTCGGAGGGTCTTCCGCGGAGGGCCACCCCCAACGCCTCTCGCGCGAGGACTTTTGTGTGCAGGTCCACCCCCCTTTGGAGATCGACTGCGTCCGAGTCGGAGGACGGATCCCGACGGCAACAGGTTGAAAAACAATGGGATTGCAAATAGTTTCTGATGTATATGGAATTTATATCAAACTGCAATCGTTATGGTGATATGTCATCAAAAAATAAGAACCGGCGATGGACCATGGCCATCTCTGGACTCGGCCATGACGAGGCTTAACTGAAGTGCTAACTTGATTTTACCTAATACGAAAGCAAAAGGAAAGGAAGCGTGAAGAAGCCAACTTTTTGTTACATAGTTATTTGAATTTTGATTTGACAATACCCACTTTTATTTATTTATTTATTTTTCACTGTAACTATACCCAATTTTAGATTCAAATGTAAATACTTTCACCATCACTTGCTGGCAATTCATGCTTCACTTATATTAGCTATCAATTATGACAATATATAGCAGAATCTTTACAATACAAGAGGGTTTCAACCGCAATTGCAAAGAGACCCAAATGAAGTTGAGGCTACTTTGCATCAATTTTCAAGCTTAGACTACTTTGCATACATAAAATTGTGAGAAATCATTCCGACGGAAACAGAGAGATAGCATCCAAGCATGCTACTGTAAAGGTGGTTGTACTAGAGATCTCAAATCTAGAAATGGAAGTGGGAAGCAAAGACTCGAGTTTTTGAAGCAAGCATCAACAAATAACATTTTATGAAGGCAAGAACTTTGGGAGACAAAAAACAAAAAAACAAAAAAAAACAAGAGCATCTTCAAAGTCTTGCTAAACATTGATGAGCAAAATGACAAAAGCAGTGCAATAGTATCATTCCAATCTTCCAAAGAAGCCGTGATTTGCAATGGTACATTTTTTAGCTAGAATAAACATCCGTTCTCTCTGGCGATCACACCACTCTGGTGCGAGTCAAACCCATAAAATCGAGAATAAAATTTACTGCAATATAATAGGGCAAGGGACACCGAAGTGCCATTCCCACTGGTCAGGATGGCGAGCAACGGAAGAAGCAACCCAATCAGCTACAGTATTGGCCTCTCGATAAACATGACGAATCACGGAGGCACATGTAGCCTGAAGAGAGACTCTAATATCTCTAATAAGGGGGTTTAGAAGAGAATATGGATCCTCATCCTGACTAATCCACCTGATAATCGCAAGAGAGTCTCCCTCAATGATCAATCGGCGATAGCCCAAATGACGAACAGCATGAGTAATGCCGACCCATGCAGCCTGGAGCTCTGCCATAGGGACCGAAATGTCAATAGAGCTATGACCGCCAGCCACAAGTAACTGATCGTCCGCCCCACGAATAACAAACCCAGAACCAGCAGAACGATCGGAGACAGAACCATCAAAGTTCACTTTGACGTAACCCGGGGGTGGGGGCTCCCAAGAGACAAAGACCGTAGATCGGTGCACTGCCGAAGTAGTAGGAGAGTCCCAGTGGCCAGGCCCGTCAGTGTGAATGCCAAAATGACAGCGAGTGTACTCCTTAGCATGAAAGAGAGCACGACGGAGGATCACCTGAGATGAGGCCATCTCCTCAGCAAAGACAATCTGGTTCTGAGACAGCCAAATACGATAAGCCAGATAGGCTGCTAAAACACCCTGAGAGCGGGGACCACTATGGGCAACCAAACGGACAGCATGCAGGAATGAAAGCCGGGTGGGACCATCCTCCAAGAACCATGGGGTGAAGTGGGTCAACTGCCATATCTGAGATGCATGAGGACACATAAATATGATATGATCAACTGATTCATCCTGCATTCCACATATTGGGCAGAGAGGCAATATAGAAAGACCGCGATCGGCCAATAGGGAACAGGTAGGTAGGCGATCCCACATGAGTTTCCATAAAAAAGCTGAACCCTAGGGTGTACTGGCAACCGCCAAATCCAGGCAACATCACCGAGGCCCGAAGGCCGAGAGCGGTAGAGGGCAACCAAATCCCTAGAAGGGGCGCAAGGAAGACAGGATCGACGCCAAAGTCTGATGTCTAGGCCAGCAGAAAGGGGAAGAGGCATGGCGAGGATCCTTTGTGCAAGCTCAGTCCCAAACAGCCGAGACACCGTACGGGCATTCCAAACAGCACTCTCCTGGCAAATCAAAGAAGAAACAATCTGAGAGGGTTCAACATCAGTGCTGATAAAAGTCGGCCATCGAGATAGAGGAAGATTAGCTATCCATGTGTCCTGAGTAACATCAATAGAAGTACCATCCCCAATCATGCAATGGATATCAGTCATAATAGTAGGGGCGGCCCGACAAATCGCACGCCATAAGAAGAAACATCCATGGGGGAAACTGAAGGCCGAGTCAGTAGTCCAGCCACCGTATCTGCCCCGCATGACAGCACTCCAGAAACAATGAGGGTCCAGCAGGAATCTAGAATCATGCCTCGCCATAATAGCCTCTCGATGGAGCACCAATGACTGGATTCCAAGACCACCCTCTCGAGTAGGAAAATAAACAATGTCCCAAGCCAATAAATGAAGACCATGGCCCCCCTGCATAGACGCCCAGAGAAAGTCCCGAATGTGTCTCTCAATCCGGCGGAGGTATGTAGTCGGAATCAAGGTATTGGATAACAAGTAGATAGGAAGTGATGTAAGAATAGAGCGGATCAAGGTGACACGTCCCATCATAGAAAGACCTGAAACTTGCCATCGATCCAAGCAAGCAGAAATCCGACTATCAAGGTCTCCAAAATCATGCTACCGGGGCCGCCGCCCCGTAATAGGAATCCCAAGGTAAGTCAGGTGGTCAGAGGAGGTCGAGATCCCAAGCAACTGGGAGATGGCAGCATGACAACAGGGAGAGGTCGAAGGGCTGAAACAAAGAATGGATTTCTACAAGTTGACCTGTTGCCCCGAGGCCAGGCAATAAGACTAAATAATAGCAGAACAGGTGGCTGCATTTTGAACAGAAGCTGGACTAAGCAGAATACAGTCATCAGCAAAGAGAAGATGAGTGAGAGGAGGTCCGTGAGGCCCAGGCATATAAGGCTGCAGACAAGATGCTCCAACTGCATGATCAAGAGCACGAGATAGATCATCAGCACATAGTATGAACAGGAACGGAGAGAGAGGACATCCCTGGCAGAGTCCAACAGCAGAGGAAAAAAACTTAGTCGGACTGCCATTAATAATAATAGAAAAAGAGGGCCCTTGGACACATGCCATAACCCATTCAATGAATAGATCAGCAAATCCAAATACCCGTAGTGTGTATCGAAGAAAAGTCCAACTCATCCTGTCATAAGCTCTCTCCATGTCTAACTGAACAGCCATGAGAGACTGTCAACAAGTGGCTCGCTGGAGGTCATGCATACACTCCTGGGAAATAAAAGCATTATCAGTGATACTACGTCCACGGATGAAAGCCCCTGCTCTGGAGAGATCAGATGGGGAATCACCTCCTGCAATCAAGTAACCAGGATGCGAGCGCAGACTTTATATAGGGTGGTACATAAGCTGATCGGCCTATAATGCTGGGGAAGTAGAGCATTCCCTCTCTTGGGAACAAGGGTAAGAAAAGTCCTCTGCCAATCTGGAGGAATAGTTCTGGATGAGAAGACAGACTGAATAGCCAAGATAACCTCCTGCCAACAATATCTCAGTAGTAGCGGAAGAAGAACAGTGGAAAGCCATCTGGACTAGGAGCTTTGTCAGGTCCCAGAGCCCAAACCGCAAAACGAATCTCCTCCGTTAGGACCTCCCGAATCAAAAGACCATTATTAGTCTCTGAAACCCTGGCAGCTCGAGTAGCAGTGATTATGGGGGAGTCAGAGGCAGAGACCTCCGACCAGCGAGACTGAAAGAAATGGAGAATCTGCTCCCGAATAGCCCCTTCATTATCAAGGATATTACCATCCGCATTACTAATCTGCCGTATCCGATTGGCAGCATGCCTAGCCACAGTGGCCTGGTGAAAGAACCTGGTGTTTTGATCTCCTTCCTGGATCCACTGAACTCGAGATCGCTGTCGCCAATAAATCTCCTGCTGCTGGAGCAAGTAATGATGCAAGGCCAAACTACTCCTGAGAGACTGAAGATCAAGCTCAGATAGGTAACCCTCCACATCCTCCTTAGCCTGAAGAGTAGCAATATCAGCTTCCACAACCTGGACTTGCTGCATGAGATCCCCCACCTCTCTTCTATGCCACCTTAAGAGTATGTGTTTAGTGAGTTCTAATCGGCGAGAGAGCCGATAAGTAGAATTCCCTCGAATAGGCATTCACCACACCTGACTTATAAGTGACCGAGTTGAAGAATAATACGTCGAAAATTGCTCAAACCAAAAGGGCTCTTTCCTGTGAAATGACTGCTCAGTAGAGATAAGGAGGGGACAGTGGTCCGACACAATCCGAGGGAGATGAGTAGTGGTTGCGCAGGAAAAGGACTGCAGCCAGGATGAGGAGGCCAAAGCCCGATCCAACCGCTCCCACACCCTAGCAGATCCACTTCGATTATTACACCAAGTAAACTACGGCCCCGAAAAGCCCAGATCAAAAAGACCAGCCGAGGAAATGAAGGAGCGAAATTCCATGGAGTTCGGAGAATCCACAAATCTACGCCCCCCACGCTTCTCAGAAGCATCCAAAGTACAGTTGAAGTCATCGACAATGAGTGTGGGGAGGCCCTGGCCTAATAAAGTGAGAATCTCCGACCAGAGATCATGCCCCTAACGAAAGTCAGTGCTGGCGTAGACACCCAGAAGAAGCCAGGGCGGATTGATTCCCTCCAATATAACCAGGGCCACCTGCTGATGACTATGGTGAAAGGCATCAACGCGAATAGCAGGGTTCCGCCATAGGGCCAAGATACCCCCAGAGAGACCATTAGCTTCCACTGCATAGGAAGACCAATTACGGGAGACTCGCCATCGGAAATGCTGAAAACTGGGACCCGACAGACGAGTTTCCAACAAAACACATATATCAAAATGATGAACCTGCAGAAGCCTACCAAAGGAGGAGTGAAAAGATGGTTTTAATGCTCCTCGAACATTCCAAATGAGAATCTTCATTAGGAAAGAAGCAAGGTAGCCTTATGCCCCACCCTGAGCCGCCATCATAACCCTGTCTGACTGGTCTCCCGAGTCAGGACACTGCACCAGGAGTCTCTGATCAGGCAACTTACACACTACCTGATCAAGGGGAACCAGCTGCTGAATTGACTCCATTGGAACAACATCATTCAGGACCCTAGAGTGAGATCCTTCTTCCCGAATAATAGAAGGGGAAGCAGCTAAGGTATCTTTACCCTGGAGAGGTCCAGATACCTGAAGAGGATCAACTTTCACTGTAGGGCCTTTGCCTAGAGTAGACACCCGGCCCTTGCCTTTTGAAGCCCTAGGTGACAAACTGGGTCCACTTAGCTCACCGGCCTGGGCCCATTTCAGGGAAGCTGGATTGGCATCTACCCGGACCTTAGAACATCCGGCCCAGCGGTCCGATCCAATAAGGCTAAAAGGATTAGTGGCCACTTTCCCCTCCACAAGCAGCTGAGTTCAGGATCAACACTAGAATCAGTTTTCTGAGACCCAGAGGGAGTCTCTGCCTGATTAAGAGAAGTCTGAGCCTTGAATTGGAAAACAATATCTGAAGCTAGCTGCTTGTCATTCAGCATAATTACGAGATTGTTCTTCCTCCTGCCCTTAGAGGCCTTTTGAGATTTGGAGTGAGCTACAGATGACAAAGAGTCCCCAGAAGAGCCCACGGGAGCAGCATTGGGTATAGTATCAGGATCTACAGTAACCGGCACGGAGGGAGTCACCCGGCACTATCCCTTCTCCCTCTGATGATCTCAGTTGATGATAACAATGTTGGGAAGGGAGGGTGACGACACAGCTCTCCTGTGTGAAACCTTACCCGGTTTCAACCATCCGTCCAACTCTTCCTGAGACGCATCTTTAGCCTTGCCAGAAACTCCCCGGCTAAGGCCTTCCTGTTAAGTCCCGAGCAACAACCCGAACAGGGGGAGGCTTCCTGTGATGGAGAGCAGCCATCCAGGGCCCAAACAGAGGAGCTATCGCAGAGGACTCCGGAGCCGTTGAAGACGAACACGGTCCAATCAAATGAAGAGATCCATAGTGCAAGCAAATGTTGTCAACATGCTCGTACGCAAATTTCTGCCAAAAAGGGGATCCATAAGATCTAAATCTCGCCCCCGGCCGGAGAGGCTTCCTCAAGTCTACCCTGACATAGGAACGAGCAAAGCTTCCCCGCCACCTCTCCTTCATGAAAGCATCCGCCACCACAAAATGATCAGCCACCGAGAGAATGCTTTGGAGAGTCTCCTCATTCCAATACTCGATCGGAAGGTTGGGAAGGCGAATCCATAATAGAGCAGAGCACAATGCATCGTCCGCAGGGACGAAATCAGGACGCCATGCCTCCATCGCAAGCGGTTGAACATTCACAACCCAGGGTTGCCTTAATGCAACGCTTCTGGCAGTTGGGAGCTCAAACTTCAGCATGATTGTTCGGTGAGCAAGTGAGATGGAAGCAATCCGGCCAGCAAGACCTGCGCGACGAAATTCCCTGATCATAGCTTCCGGGGGAACCCATCTTGATAGAGACCTCACAATCAAACCAGAAGTAGTCCAATCCTCTGTCTCCCGATCAATCGTTGCCATGGGAAGCTAGATAATCTTCGGAAACTGATGTTCCAACCCCACAACTTTAACAGGGGACGGCGACGGAGCTGTCTACGTAAACAAGCTCCCTCCCTTTCGTCGCTGTGACGCTCCGTGCTCTGAACGACCATAAACACCAGAAGGAAGAGCAGGGCTGCCGTCAGCCATCGATAGCAGAGCAGCAAACGACTGCACCACCGAAATCACCAGAGATCGAATGATGAAGTACCGAAGCACCAGCAAGAGGCGAAGGAAATCGGGGAAGAAGAAGACAGCGTCCGAAGCTTAAAGCAGAACCTCCTGGCCTTAATCAGGGTATATGACCCACCCTGGATCCATCCGACACCAAAGGAGAGGAGGGGACAGTGTCAGCCAAGCTATGGTGAAGAACGATCAAGTAGGCCGACGAGGATCACCGGAGATCGCAGTCAAGGAAGCTCGAGCACAGATCTTAAAGCAAGAACAGAGCACGGAACAAAGTGCTTTAAGAATTGGGCGCGCTAAATACCTGTAGCAGCTCAGCCACAGCTAGACGGAGACGCCACAGCTATAGCTCCAGATTCACTACAGCTATAGGCTCGGAAGCACCGCAGCTACATGGAAATCATCTTGGAAAGTGCCACAAAATCACCATAGAAATCGCCACAGAATCGCCACGGAAATCGCCACAGCTACGCCACTGGAATTAGTCCATTATCCTTTCTTTCACGTGATGCAAACATCCACGATCAAATTTAGGTTTGTGCTACCATAATTTTAATTATTTGTGGATGGTATCATAAATTGTAAGAATTACAAGGATATAAGGATATTGAACAAAGGCATGAAAGAATTGAATGGTGATTTTGAATGAATGGAATTGAAGCTCAGTTTCTCAAAAAAAAAAACTAAAAAAAGCATGATAGCTAAAACCTCAAATATATTTTTTATATATTTTTAAAAGAGAAATGATACAATATAGAAATAAACATATAAGAAAATGATAGGAGTATTCCCAATTGAAGATAAAATGAAAAAAATCGATTGTGATGGTTTGTACATATACAATAGACCTTTAGATGCTTTAGTTAGAAGGAATGAACTTTTAACAATTTATTGTAAGGATAAAGATAGAAATAGATCTAAACTAATATAAATAGAAATAATTAAAAAAAATAATTATTTGTAATTTAATATTGACTTGATCCTAAATAGAGCAGAGTGAAGGAAGCAGATTTATATAGCTGGTCCTATATAGTTGAAAAAAAAAAAAAAAAAAGGCTCGGATGAGTTGAGTTGAGTATATTTTAGAAAAGAGAAATGTTTACTTTAATATTCATAGGCATCTTAGTTAACTTTATAAGTACAGTGATGCAGCATCATTTCATGTCAAAATGTAGTTAGTAATTATGAAGTATATTTCTTAATAAAACTGTCACCTATAATAACACAAAGGTCTCTTCGACCAATAAGCAATATAGAATCTATTATGGCGAGTGGTCCTTTTTTTTTTTCTTTATTGATAACAAGTTATATGACCCTCACAACCCTACATAACAAGTTCGACAGGCATCTACCTCTACAACAATATCAACTAAAGAGAAAATAAATTCATACATAACTTGGCCTTCTGAAAGAGTGAGCTATGCTAGCTAAATGATTAGCTGCTTGGTTCCCTTCCCTTTCCGAGGTACATGTTGGCATGTAATAGACGGAGACGAAATAACAGTTCTAATGCTTCATGGAAGAGGATGGATACATGCGACGTTTTCACCATTTAACCAGCTAATTATAATAAAGGAATCTCCTTCAACAATATATCCAGACGCAAGAAATCTATTGAGAAACTTATAAATTCTTCACCAAGCTGCGGTGAGTTCAGTGCAAAGGATTAAAGAAATTTGAATAGGAATAAATCGAGCTACGTAGATCTTCCGTAAACAATCCCTGACTATGAACCCAGAACCTTTAATAAAACCATCAAAGATTAATTTTCAGCATATATACCTCTAACTCTGAAGGGCTGCAAAGAAACTATAAGAGTTATGAAAAGTCTCCACAATAGGATGTAGAGAACAAACCCAGAAGTATCTTCAGCTTCCATGTAGCCGGAGAAATTTACGGGTAACCTTACTTGCTAAGTAAGTGTGTGAGCACAAGTATCCTAAGATTTAGCAAAAAGTTTCAGTGAGAACAAATTGTTTGCGAGAAAAAATATCAATTCTATGAAACCATTCACTTTGTTCGAAAAATAAAGCTGATTTTCACTGTCACGGACTGATTTGGAGAGACAAAAGTTGATGTAAATGGACTCGAAGACTTCATCCTCATTAGAACACCAACCCACCGATTACAGAGCACCACACACAGCCCAATTGGTTAGTGCTCTAGATGGACAAGGATTAGGATAGGAGCCCAGCTTGATTTTCTTCAGCCTTGAATGCAATGGACCATCATTTCAACCAAAGTAGGCATTCAACATTGTTCAATGGCAATCCAGAAGATCATGATGGATGGAAACAAGAATAAATCCAGCTAATCTTCATGTTGTAAGAGTTGGATAAGATTACTTCTACCGTCAAGATTTCTGGATTCATCCCAAAGCAAAGTTTCCTAGAAGAAATGGGAAGAGAAAGATCAACTGGCTGGCTTCCCTCCAAACCCTTGACCATGTCCCGTTTTCCAAGATGACTCCTTTCCCTCAACGACGGCATCAAATCCTCGACTCAACTAAACTCAACTCATCTAAGCCTTTTTTTTCAACTACATAGGGTCAGCTATATGAATATGTATCTTTTACTCTACTTTATTTAGAACTAAGTTGATACTCAAATTATAAATTATTGACGCCAAGTCATCTTCCTCGAACGCCGAGAAAGCGGAGATCTCCCTCACCGGAGTCCTGCAAGAAAAGTCCCCAGAGATCGGATGCTCCAATGGGGACCCTCCGATGCTCAAGTCAGTCACTTGAGAACAGACAAGAGTTTAGCTAGCAGAAGAAAACTAGAGAGTTAGGATTCAGGATCCTTCCCTCGCCATAAGTGTGGGCCTTTTATACACGTTCGAAGGTTCTCCTCCTTCATGCTTCCAGTAGGTTAATGCTTTTAAGATACTGCTGTTCAATAACAGACAAAAAGGCAAGGCTGACAATAACAGATCGTGGGCGTATCGGAGGTATCCTGCCTCACCTGCCACCTGCCAGTGCGGCATTATAGGTGTCAGGTGGCTATGGTTGCACCAGATGCGCGCCGTTACGGGGTATGGCCACATGCAGCCATAGGCGAGTGGTGGACCATATGCCGTAACGGAGTATGGCCATGCACTATTACGGGCGAGTGGTGGTCCATACACCATTATGGAGTACGGCCACGTGCTGTTGTAGTAGGGCGGCGGAGTACGTAGGGCACGTGGGGTGCGTGGAACATGTGAAGCACGTGACTGTAGTGGGTGGTTAGTGGGCCCTATGGACGTGTCAGACCGCTCGAGGCCGAGGCCGAGGCGGACGCTCAAGGCCGAGGTCGAGGCAGACGCTCGAGGCCGAGGTGGGCGCTCGAGGCCGAGGCGGAAGCCTGATGCAGAGGCCGACGCTGACGCCTGAGGCCGAGGCTGACGCTCGAGGCCCAGGTCAAGGATGAAACCAGAAGCCGAGGAAACCTCGGACCTCCGATGAGGGCCTGGGGGCCGGGGGGAACCTCGGACCTTCGATGAGGGCCTCGAAGGCCGAGGGGGCCTTGGGGTCCGAGGGGGCCTCGGGGTCAAAGGTTGGGTTCTGATAGTTGCCGTTTGTCCACCGTTTACTTTGACAACATGGGATCAGCCACATCAGATTCCCCCTCACCCCTGAGATGAAGCGGGCCTATCCTGGCGAAGCGAAAGGGGTGTCACCTCCCACGTGGCTGATCCCCGTCCGCTGCCAACCGTCCTCGGACATGTGTCTTTGGGTGCAGCGATGGCTTGACGTGGGCAATTTGGGGGATGTGAAGCGGTAGTTGCAGCTGTCCGTCCGATTCGCAGTGATCGTTCCCGAGGCTGGGTTGTCCTTTCGAAACTCATGAAAAGCGGCCGCCATCATTGCCATCATGATGATGACATCAGTGGCGTCCCATCATTGGCCAGAGGTAGATCGTCTCACGCGCTGGGCGCCTACCAAGGTGGCCCTGCCTATAGTAAGAGTCCACGTGGTAGGATAGGTAAGGCGGGATGATTTGAAATCTGATAAAACCCTAGCGAGGGCTGAATCTGGCCACTTTGCTCCTGCCATCATCTTCTTCCTCTGTACCCCTATCCTTCGAGCTTCTCTGCAACCCGAGAACTAGCACCCACCTTCTACTTCCCCAGGTCAGCCTCTTGTCCCTTCCAGACCTTTCTTTTCTTCCCTCGAACCTTCTCAATGAGCTCTCCTTCCTGGTCTTTGTTGGTTGATCCCGAAGACCGTATTTCTCCTTCGAGGCTTCGTGCCTCTTCCTCTCCTCCTCCCTCATGGTCCTCCGATCCGAAGGACCGCCTTCCTCAGACCCAACGGTAGGCTGCTGGCAGGGCTCCCATGAGGGAACGCCCAGCGGCGACCGGCTGGGCCCCAGCGAGGAGGCGCCAGGTGGCGGCCGGCACCTCTTTGCGGGCGAGGGCAGAATCCCCGACGGGGACCGCCTCCACTGTAACGGGCCATGACTTGGCAAATATCAGGGCCCGCTACCAGGTACCCTGAGATGTCGGGCTCTTCCTTCCGACCCCCGATGACAGGGTGGTCTCCTTCCGACCCGATCGAGTGGCCGTTTATGAGATATCCTTTAGGTTAGGTCTTCATCTACCCTTCCACCCTTTTTTTATCAACCTTTTAGACTATTACTCCTTGACTCCTACTCAGCTGGTCCCGAACTCCCTTCGGACCGTTTGCGTCTTTCTTGTCCTTTGCCACCACCTCCAAATCACCCCCCGACTCTCCCTCTTTCGCTGTTTTTATATCCTCAGGTAGCAGGGGGGTTGGTGGTTGTTCCAACCCTGACCCAGTCGCATCCTTAAATTGCTTCTCCCCTCCTCAGTCAAGGGATGAAAATCCCACTTCTTTTTTGTCGACCTTGACCATGTCAAGCTCGGGTGGGGGGACCCTGACCTCCGACCCAATATGAACTCTACCATTCTCCCGGGCGAAAAGGAAGCACTGGGGAAACTATTGACCACCGACATCCCTCGGTACAACTTACTTCTGATGGAGGCAACCTCCGGCTGGTGGGCCTCACCACTCGAAGCGATTAGTAAAAGATGTCCCACACTTAGCCAAATCGCCATCTCTTTTCTTCTTCTCTTTTTTTTTTATACTAACCCCGAACGACGTTGTGCAGTAATGAAGCGCCCGACTGCCAAGCTCAGGAGGATGGCAGCCAAAAGGATGAGGGCCCAGGGGGGCCCGAGAGAGGGGCAGCAGGCACCGACCCCTAAGCGTCTGACAGTGCAGATTCCCCAGCCGCCTGAGCAACGATAGCCTCCAATCGCTCCAGAGGTAGATCTGACGGTCGACACCCCGCCGGAGGAGGTGGAGGCCGAGGGGGCGACGATGGGGGAGCCCCAAGTACCCGCCGAGCCAACCCCGAACGAGGCAGAGAGGAGTTGGGGGGAGGGCCATCAGCAGCATGAGTCCGCCCCCCAAGCAGATGCCGGCGGACAGCCCTCCACATGCCCAGCCTGAGACTGCCGAGGCGCGGAGGGAAGTGGGTTCAGGTCGAAGCCACCTCGGAAATCCATTTTGAATGACTGGCGTTGGGCGGAGCAGCTCGTCTCGCAAATCATCGTGCCCGAGATCCAGGAGGAACTTAGCCATTTGAAAGCGGCTACGTTCTTCCGAGAGTCTTATGCGGCCCTTGCCAAAGTAAGAAATCCTGCGACCCTCTGCCCTCTCGAATTTCTGTTAGTGTACTGACATGTGGCTTGAATGCAGCTAACGAACACCCTGGCGGCCACAAGGGATGCTATCCATGGGGGAAAGACCCTCATTCGGCAAGCTCAGCAAGAGGCTGAGGCGGCTCAGGCTCGGGCTGAGGCAACGGAAGAGGCCTTGAAATCAGCTAGGGCCGAACGAGCCAATGAAATAAGGGTGGCCGAGAGCGAGCGGAGACCGAGGCCAACCGACTTCGGGCGGCACTCAGCCAGCTCACGAAGGTCGAGGGGGCCATCGAGGCCCAAAATATTCACATCGCCGAGCTGAGCTCGGCCATCCAGGCGGCCGAAGACAAGGCCAAGCGTGCGAAGAGGAGGTGGAGCACGCCAAGGAGGCAGAGAAGGTGGCAACCTCCCTAGTCGTGGAGAAAGAGGCTAGGATTGCCGAGGTGGAGGCCGCTGCCGAGGCTAGGGTTGCTGCGGCCGTGGAGGAGTTCAAGGCATCGGAGCACTTTGCCAACGAGCTGGTCGAGGCCAATGCAGACTCCTATGTCCAAGGTTCCGCGACGCTAGGGAGAAAGTGGCCCGGGTCTTGGACCTCCCGCGCCCTGGAGATCGAGCCTGATCAAGAGTCCGAGGGGGCACCTTCCGACGATGAGCCCACGCCAACCCTTGATCTTGTAGTTTTTCTTTGTTTTTGTACTAAGTCCGACCCGATTGGCATTTTGTAAACAATTTTCCATTAATGAAATTGTTTGACCAACTACATTGTGTCATTTTTGAACTTTTGGGCATAGTTGTCAGACCCGGCTTAGACATTGACCCGGCCAAGGGCTTGGGTCATCGGGTCACTGGTTCAACCATCGGGTCACCGGTTGAACCATCGATCAATTATTTTAATATAAAAAATATATTTATATTAATAAAAATTATTTTTAATAAAATAAACATATGAATACTAATTTTTATAATTTTTTTAGAAAAAATATTTTTTAGTATCTTATTTAATCTCTAAAATTTGCTTACTTTCAATCTGTACCCATTTAGTCTGATTTAACTTTTCTAAAAAAAAATTAAAAAAATTTCTATCCGAGTTTCCTTTATTTTCATCATTTTCTCTTTATGTCTCTACTTTCCCATCTTGATTCTCATAAAATTTTCATATTTTCACCTTTTTTTCTTTTTTTATTCTTCTCTCATCTCATCAATGATCTTCTTTACATGTTCTCCTTTTTTTTCTCCATAAAACTTGAAGCATCCAAATGAAGAAAAAGTTGCCATAAACTCTTAGGAATTTGAAACGCCAAAGGCTAGAAAATTTGAAACAATATTGATAAACCCGTGACCCGATTTAGACCGGGTTGACCGGTTCACGAGTGAACCGGACAGGTTGACCAGATTATTTTGGGTCTCTTACATATCCGGTTTTATTTTAGAATCGGACCGACTTAGCCTCCGGATCCTGGTTCAACTGGTTCAACCGGCCGGTCCGGTCCGATTTTAACAACTATGCTTTTGGGTTACTGACGTGGGACCCATAGGGGCAGCTTTTACTCACGCATGTGCGACCTCGACTTAGCTATGTAGGACCGAACCCTTGGGAGAGACAAGGGTGATTCGTGCCCCTAAGAACCGAGGGAGCATCTGCCTTGGAACGCCGAGGAAGACTCGGGCTTCTGGAGACCGATGGAACATCGGCCTTGAAACACCGAGGAAGACTCGAGCTTCTAGAGATCGATGGAACATCGCCTTGGAACGCCGAGAAAGACTCGGGCTTTTGAAGACTAATGGAACATCGGCCTTGAAACGCCAAGGAAGACTCGGACTTTTTGAATCTGATGGTACATTGGGTCTTCGGTGCCAATAGTACATTGGGCTTTTTGAATCCGATGGTACGTCGAGTCTTTGATGCCAATGGTACATTAGGCTTTTTGTTGAGAGCCGATAGTACATTGGTCTGCCAGTGGTACACTGGGATTTTCATGCTGAGCTGACCTCAGGCTTTTTGAATCTGATGGTACATCGGGTCTTCGGTGCCAATGGTCATTGGGCTTTTTGTTGAAAGTCGATGGTACATCGGTTTGCCAGTGGTACACTGGGCTTTCCATGCTGAGCTAGCCTCGGGCTTTTTGAATCCGATGGTACATCGGGTCTTCGATACCAATGGTATATTGGGCTTTTTGTTGAGAGCCGATGGTACATCGGTTTGCCAGTGGTACACTGGGCTTTCCATGCTGAGCTGGCCTCGGGCTTTTTGAATCCGATGGTACATCGGGTCTTCGGTGCCAATGGTATATTGGGCTTTTTGTTGAGAGCTGATGGTACATCGGTCTGCCAGTGGTACACTGGGCTTTCCATGCCGAGCTGGTCTCGAGCTTTTTCTTGAAGAACTGAGATGCTTAAACTCCTGTTTATTAATTTCAAGTGTGGGGCGAGGGCCCCAAAAGAATACAAGCGTGAAATTTTATGTAAAGAAAGGGTACGCTACCGATAATACCGACGGAGGTTGTCGGCGTTCCACATCCACGGGAGCAGCTTTTCGCCCAGCTCTTCTATTTTGTACGCTCCGTGGCGGAGTGCCTCGGTGACCCGGTAGGGTCCTTCCAGTTCGGTGCTAACTTGCCCCCTTCTATTGGTTTTGAGATTTCGGCCTGCCGAAGGATGAGGTCCTCCGGCAAGAAGGTCCTTGGGCAGATGCAGTGTTGTAATACCTAGCCGCTCACTGTCGGTAGGTTGCCATCCGGAGTTGCGCTCGGTCCGTACCTCTTTCACCAAGTCAAGGTTGGCTCGCAACTGGTTCGGATTGTCCTCTTCGCTGTATGCCTCCACCCTGGGGCTTGGGGCGCCGGTCTCCACAAGAATGACGGCCTTGGATCTGAAGACAAGGCTGAAGGGAGTCTCTCCAGTGGGGGCTCATGGCGTTGTGTGATAGACCCACAGTACGCTGTGGATCTCCTCCACCCAGCGTCCTTTGCAGTCATCCAGCTGGGCTCTCAGTCCTTAGAGAATAATGCGGTTGGTCACCTCGGCTGCTCCGTTGGTCTGTGGATGCCCTACGGAGGTGAACCGCTGATGGATGCCAAGCTCGGTGAAGAATCCTCGGAAGGGTGCATTGTCGAACTGCCGACCATTGTCGGTGATGAGAGTATGTGGTAGCTTGAACCGGCATATTATAGAATTCCAGAAGAAGGACCTCTCCTTACCCTTGGTGATCTTGGCAAGCACCTCGGCCTCAATCCATTTGGTGAAGTGGTTGACGGCCACTAGCAGGAACTTGCGCTGACCGAAGGCTGGAGGGAATGGCCCTAAGATGTCCATACCCCACTGGGCGAAGGGCCAAGGAGTCGCTAGAGGGGTCAGCTGAGACGTTGGTTGCCGCTGGATGTTGGCATGGCGCTTGCAGCTATCGCACCTCTTGACAAGCTCGGTTGTGTCCTCCCTCATGGTTAGCTAGTAGTACCCTTGCCACAGGGCCTTGTACACCAGTGCTCTGCCCCCCAGATGACTCCCGCAGATGCCCTCATGGATTTTCTGCAGGATGTAGTCAGCTTTAGTAGGTCTGATGAACCTGAGGACCGGGTATGAGAATGATCTTTGATAGAGCTTCCCGTCTGTTATTAAGAACTTCGGGGCCTGCTGCCTGAGGAATCTAGCCTCGGCTGGGTCTTCAGGGAGAGCGCCATCAGTGAGATATCGGACGTAGACATCCATCCAAGAGGATTCTTGCTCGATTGATAGTGCTTCCTCTGCTGCTTCAATGCTTGAGACTTGCAGATGCTCCACGTACGTCCTTCCCAAGGTCCCATCGGCCAAAGTGGCCAAGCGGGACAGCGCATCAGCTCAGGCCTTCTCCGCCCAAGGAATGTAGCTAACACAAAAGTTGGAAAACCGAGAGGCCTGGGACTGCACCTTGCTCAGCTAGCGAGACATGGTCAGGTCTCTGGCCTCATACTCTCTAGCGACCTACCCGGAGATAAGCTGGGAGTCCGTGAAGGCCCTCAGATGCTCCACCCCAAGCTCCTTGGCTAGCTTCATCCCTGCCAGCAAGGCCTCATACTCTGCCTGATTGTTGGTGGCCGGGAACAGAAATCGAAGGGCACACTTCACCACCTCACCCTCGGGGCTTGCAAGAATGAGGCCGGCCCTGCTCCCCTAGGAATTCGATGCTCCATCTGTGTGCAGGATCCAGTCCTCCTCTCCCGCTTCAGCCGTGGAAGACTCCATGCGTGCCTCTGGGCATAGCTCCTCCAGATGCTCCTCGGCCCAGATGCACTCGACTAAAAAATCAGCTAACACCTGAGACTTCATTGCAGTCCTTGGCCGAATGGATAAATCAAACTCCCCCAACCTGATGGCCCACTTGGCCAGCCGACCGGAAGTATCAGGACGGGACAAGATTGTCTGGAGGGGTTGGTCCGTGAGAACCATGATTGGATGAGCTTGGAAGTAGGATCGGAAGCGCTGAGCGGAGACCACCAGGGCAAAGATGATCTTCTCGGTCTTAGAGTATCTCGTTTCGGCGTCATGAAGCACTTTGCTGGTGTAGTAGACTAGCTTCTGCACCCCATCGGTCTCCATGCGAACAAGCATGGAGCTGACGGCCTCGGGGGAGGCTGCGAGATACAAAAAGAGTTCCTCCCCGCCCTTTGGCTTGGACAGCAGCGAAGGAGTGGATAAAAATTTCTTCAGCTCCTCAAAGGCTTCCTGACACTCCTTCATCCACTCAAAGCTGTTGACCTTGTGCAGCACCTTAAAGAAGGGTAGATACCTTTTTGCTGACCTTGACATGAAGCGGCTCAAGGCTGCCACTCTCCTGGTTAGACGCTGTACCTCCCTCTTGTTAGCCGGGGGCCTCATATCCAAAATAGCTCGGATCTTGTTGGAATTAGCTTCGATTCCTCGCTGAGTCACCATAAAGCCCAGAAACTTACCTGCTGTAACCCCAAAGGTGCACTTGCGGGGGTTCAGCCTCATTCGGTACCGACGTAGGTTGGCGAAGGTCTCTGCAAGGTCGGCAACATGGTCCGTGGCGTGGGTGCTTTTGGTCAGCATGCGTCCACGTACACCTCCATGTTGCACTCGATCTGGTCCTCGAAGACCTTGTTCATCAACCTCTGGTAGGTGGCTCTTGCATTCTTCAACCCGAACGACATCACCTTATAGTAGTAAATCCCTTTCTCGGTGACGAAGGAGGTCGCCTCTTCATCAGCCGGGTTCATCCTGATCTGATTGTACCCCGAGAATGCGTCCATGAAGCTGAGGGTTTCGTGGCTAGACGTAGTGTCTACCAACTGGTTGATCCGAGGTAGTGGAAAGCTATCCTTGGGGCACGCCTTGTTGAGATCGGTGAAGTCCACGCATATCCTCCAACTCCCACTGGCCTTGCTGACCATTACAACATTTGCCAGCCAATCGGGATAGTGCACCTCACGAATGTGACTGGCCGTCGTCAGCTTGCGCACCTCTTCATCTATGGCCTTCTGTCTGTCTGAAGCAAAGCTCCTCTTCTTCTGCTGAATGGGTCGGCACTCCGGCTTGATATTGAGTTGGTGGGTAATCACCTCTTCCGGAATGCCCGTCATGTCGGATGCCGACTAGGCGAAGATATCAGCATTGGCTCGCAGAAAGGCGAGGAGTTGGTTGCGGGCCCCCTCCGGAAGCAGGGCCCCAACTTGGATAGTCCGCACCGGGTCCTCTTCCAGGGGAAAGGCTAGCATGTGCTCGGCCGGTTCCCCTCTCCTCTCTGAGTCTTGGGGGTCCAGTGCTTCTGGTGCAGGTGCATGAGGACTAGGGGCCATGTGGCAGCAAAGTGGCGGTGGGTTCTGCTCCCCCCACATCTCTCCGACCCCCTCGCTAGTGAGGAATCTCACCAGGAGCCTCTTGGTGGAAATAACAGCATCCAAGAGTTTAAGTCCGAGCCTTCCGAGTATGGCATTGTAGGCGAGAGGCACCCGGACTACCAGGAAGCTCATAAAAACTGTACTTTGATGCGGGGATGTTCTGGCTATAACAGGGAGAGTGATCTCTCCTCGACCTTCATGGAGTCTCCTGTGAACCCCATCAGGGGCGTAGTGATAGGTTGAAGCAGACCGGGAGATAGGTTCATGTGAATAAAAGCATCGTAACTCAGAACGTCCACCGAGCTTCCACTATCAACCAAAATTTTTTTTACAAGGTGTTTAGCGATCGTCATGGATACAACGACGCTATGACCACCCCCTCTAAATCCATTTTAGAAAAAGGGATTATAGAATCTAACTCTCCCTCCCCCCTCGGCCTCTTGGACGGGCCACCTGCCCCTAAGAAAATCATAGCCACCGTCTTCTCGGTTGGAGCATTGTCGATCATTGGTGGCGGCAGCACTGACAGGCCAGGAGCTCCCAGGTTGTTCCTCTGGACAAACTTCCCCAGGTGGCCATGCTGGATAAGGTATTCTATCGCCTTCTTCAGCTGGCGATAGTTGTCAGCGTCGTGGTCGTGATCCCGATGGTAGCGGCAGTACAGGTTCTTATTGCGGGGGATCTTTGGGTTCAGCAGAGGAGGGCACTAAAGATAGGGCTCGCCCTCGATCTCGAGCAGGATGTGTGATATCGGGGTGAGCAAAGGAGGGCCTGTCCCTCAGTGCGGGAGCTCGAGGATGATTGTCTGGTTGGCGGGGAGGCTCAGGCCTCCTGGGGCGAGCTTCAGCAGGTTCTGGGCAGGCTGGCTTCTTTGCGATACTTCCGCTAACCTCGCACTGGGAGGAATCAGCCTCGTCGGCATGGATGTATTTCTGGGCCCGGCTCAAGAGATCGGCGTAGGAGCCGCGCGGCTTCTTATCGAGGGAGTATGCGAAGCGGGAGGGTGGAGCCCTCACTTCAGGGCCAGGGTGGCCACGGAGTCCTCGAGGTTGTAGACCTCCAAGGTTGCCTCCTTGAACCGAGCGACGTAGTCCCGCAGGGGCTCGCAACTCTTCTGCTGGATGGAGAAAAGGCTGTCTGCACCCTTGAAATCTTTCAACAGGCGTCAAAATGGGCCTAAAAAGCCCTCTCCAACTAGCGGAAGGAATCGATACTCCGAGGCGGCAGACGGGAGTACCAAGCTCGAGCAGCTTTCTTCAAAGTGGCAGGCATAGGAGTGAATCGGTTGCCCCCTGGACCTGCATGAGGACCTTGTAACTTTCCAAGTGGTCCAGGGGGTCTGTGGTCCCGTCATACGGGTCCATCTGAGGAAGGCAGAACCGGGCTGATATAGGTTCCTCCATGATGTGGCGGGACAGGGGCGGCCGGCTGTCGTAGTCCGCCTTCGGTGGGTTGGTGATCCAGCGGCTGAGCTCCTTCAACCGCTGGTTGTACTCGTCGAGCCGGCGCTCAGCTTGGCGGGCTATTCTACCATCGAATGACCCCTCCCTCGAAGATTCTGAGGAGGAAGAAGAGTGGCGGCGGTGCTGACGAGGGCGATCTGCTTCCTTCCCATGCCGCTGCTTGGGAGATGCACTGGTGTGGCGAGAGGGTGACCGAGGCCTTTTGGAGGCTTTCCGACGGTGAGGCTTGGGCGAAGCACGGTGATGGTGAGCTTCTCAGATGGGAGACCTCCTTCGGAAAGAATGCTGGCTAGGTTGGATCACTCCTAGCACTGACGGGAGGGGCTCCGGTTGCCGCGCAGCTGCCACTGGATGTTGCAAGCCTTGGACCACCATGGCCAAAGATTGGACTTGCATGGCGAGGGCGGCAAGTCGGTCTTCTTGAAGCTGCTGCGGTGGTGGTGCAGGGGCATCGGCTGGGGGAATGGAGGGGCCAACTGCTAGCGGCTCAGCCCCCTGACGCTGCCCCCCAGCATGACTGGTGGAGACCCCCTTCGCATGGGTCGTCACCATGGCTTGAGAGCTCAGGGAAAGAGAAGTCTTTGCTAATAGGTCCGAAGCTTTTCTCTTTATCCCCCCTACCTGGCGCGCCAATCTATTGACGCCAAGTCACCTTCATCGAACATCGGAAAAGCAGAGATCTCCCTTGCCGGAGTCCTGCAAGAAAAGTCCCCGGAGACCGGATGCTCCGGTGGGGACCCTCCGACGCTCAAGTCAGTCACTTAGGAACAGATAAGAGTTTAGCTAGTAGAAGAAAGCTAGAGAGTTAGGGTTCAGGATTCTTCCCTCGCCGTAAGTGTGGGCCTTTTATACCTGTTCGAAGGTTCTCCTCCTTCATGCTTCCAGTAGGTTAATGCTTTTGAGATACTGCTGTTCAATAATGGACAAAAGGGCAAGGCCGACAGCGACGAATCGTGGGCGTATCAGAGGTGTCCTACCTCACCTGCCACCTGCCAGTGCGGCGTTACAGGTGTCAGGTGGCTCTGGTGCACCAGATGCGTGCCGTTACGGGGTATGGCCACATGCAGCCATAGGCGAGTGGTGGACCATATGCCGTAATGGGGTATGGCCATGCACTATTACGGGCGAGTGATGGTCCATACGCCATTATGGAGTACGGCCACGTGCTGTTGTAGTAGGGCAGCGGAGTACGTAGGGCACGTGGGGCGCATGGAACATGTGAAGCATGTGACTGTAGTGGGTGGTTAGTGGGCCCCACGGACATGTCAGACGGCTTGAGGCCGAGGTCGAGACGGACGCTCGAGGCCGAGGCCGAGGTGGGCGCTCGAGGCCGAGGCGGAAGCCTGATGCAGAGGTCGACGCTGACGCCTGAGGCCGAGGCTGGCGCTCGAGGCCCAGGTCAAGGCTGAAACCAGAAGCCGGAGGAAACCTCGGACCTCCGAGGCGGACCTCAGGGGCAGAAGGGAACCTCGGACCTCCGATGAGGGCCTCGAGGCCGAGGGGGCCTCGGGGTCGAAGGTTGGGTTCTGATAGTTGTCGTTTGTTCACCGTTTACTTTGACGACCTGGGATCAGCCACATCATAAATAATTATATTTTTCTTAATTATTTCTGTTCATGTTAGTTTAGATCTATCTCTAACTTTATCATCACCATGAACTATTAAAAGATTGTTCTTTCTAACTGAAGCATCTAAAGGTTTTCGTTGTATATGTCTAAACCACCATAATTAGTTTTCCCTCATTTTATCTTCAATTGAGGCTACTCCTATTAATTATTTTATGTGTATTTCTAATTCTATCTTTTAAAGTTTTACCACATATCCATTTTCACATGTGCATTTTTGTTATACTTAATTTATTCACATGTTATTTCAGTATTACCCATTATTTCGTTCCATATAGCATAACTGATCTTATAGCTATTTTATAAAAATTTTCTTCAATTTTAATGAGATGCGACAATTTTAAAATTTATAATTTTATTTTTATTTTGACTTCTATAATCTAATACAAGATATTCGTATTCTTCAAATTTATGCTTTTTTTTTGAAAGTGAGGTTTATAAAATCCGCTCTTTAAAAAGAAAATACTTATAAATTAACTCTAACTCAGCTAATGGAACGCGATTGACGGGGATTTAGTTTAGATTAGGCAGGAGAAGGAAAAGACCATAAAATCAAGTCTTTTTTTAGGCTTTCCATCTATTTTAAGACAATTGAAAGAGGAGACCTAACATAGAGAGAAAGGACGAGACAAATCCAGCAAGCCTAATTTTGCACTAAGTTCGACCTTTTTTGGGAAAAGATTTATGGTTTTGAGCGTAGTTGTCAGAATCGGATCAGACTGATCAATTGGATCGATTGAACCAGAATTCAAAGTTAAGTTGATCTGATTCTAACATAAAATCAGATATATAAGGCATTCAAAAAAATCTGATTAACCCGTCTTGTTCACTCATGAACCATTCAACTCAGTCTGAACCGAACGGGTCACGGGTTTCGCTTCTTTCGAGTTTCGACTTTCAACTTTATGAGTTACGGCTTTCTCAATTCCTCTCCTTCGCAGAACCCACCTCGGTTTCGAGCTTAGAGATGTAAGCAATGAGAGCGGCCTTGTCCCTCTTCCTTACCGACTCTTCATCGAACCACGCCTCCTGGAGCCACTTCCCGATTGCCTTGGACCCCAGTGGGGTCCCGTCGTTTATCGGCGGGGAAGCACCAGCTACCCTTGGAGCCGGCGATTGGACGGTGCTAGAGGCCAGCAGCGAGGCCCTTGGCTGTGGGCTTGCCATCTCGTTAGCAAAAACTCTAGATCGCCAAGCTGTAAAAGAGAAGAATCCGCACGATGCGTGGTACGCAAAAACAGAGAGGAGAGGTTTTAAACGAGAGATCCCTTCCAACGTGCGGTATGTGAAACGGATGGTCTGATTGGCTTTGGATTTGGGTATTGTTTTGTTTTATTTAATGTTAGATACTTAGATTGTTTGTTATCTGGTTTTCGTATTTGTTCGCCGTTCTCTGCCGTTGTATTTGGTGGCCATTGTTAGAGAACGGCAGTTGTATTTGGTGGCCATTATTAGAGGGTTGCCTACTAGGGTTTGGATGGGTTTATGCTGCTGGGTGCTGATTATTTTTTATTTCAAGAACTGATCCTTTTTGCATTTTTTTTTTTTTTTGTTAAAGTTGAAGAACTGATCTTTTGAGAGTTCTGGTGTGTCTCCTTGCTCACGGGTAGGAATTAGGATATTTTATGTTTGTGTTAACAAAATAAAATTCAATGGAGATCTTTTTCCCTGTTCCTGGTGATTTTTTTGGCTCTCCGCTTGGATTTAGTTTGTTGTATGGTTCTTCATCACGGAATGCAAGTTTCGAAATTCTTCTTTGATTGTCTCTTTGCAGCTTTTGCATCAAGAAAAGGAGAATTAAAAAATTCTTGCTTCTGCTGCATCTTTCTGGGGATGTTCTTGTTCGTTTTATTTTTCTTTTTTACTTTTTTTTAAAAAAAATTATTTACTTCATTTCTATAGGTTTTCGCTCAAGAAATAAGTTCTTCATTCTTCTGTTTTTTAAATACACTTGACATGTCTCTCTTCCTATTAGAAATTCTTTCCTCTTTGACTGATACTGAATTCTTCTATGTTGCTCGAAACAGGTTGAATGTGTATATTTATGATTATTTAGTGAAGAGAAACCTTCAGCCGCAAAGGCCTTCCAAGCTGAAGGGAAGGTAGTCAGTAAGTTGCAGCAAAATTTTTGGAAGCCATAGAGGTTATTAGATGTTAAAGTTTATGGCATTAGGTGTCAAAATTTATTATTATATTAATCTTAATTTTTTATTAAAAATTAATTTTTTATTAATATAAATATATTTTTATATTAAAATAATTGAATTAATAATTTAATTAATAATTCGATGATTGAATCGGTGACCGGGTCAATGTTTCAGCTAATCTGACAACTATAGTTTTGAGTACGATGGAGGGCTGGGGAGTGACCGCTTGAGATAGAAAATGGAAGAAAAAAAATTAATTTTTGAAGAGGAAAAGTGAAGGGTTTCAAAAAGGATGTGAAAAGGGCCGTGAAAAAGCAATGATTCAAATTTATACATATCGTTTTTATCATAAAATCAAATTTTTCATAATAGACGTATCTCTTTACGTATCAGGCCAATGTCTACCATTATAAGCACCATGCTTATATTCACCCATTAAGAGCATCTGTCATACCAACTAAGGCATTATATTCACCAATTGCCTTACTTGGATCATGAGCATCGTGCTTCGATCCCATTATTATTACAACTCTATTTCGGTAAAAATTAATTGGCTCTGAAATCACTTGATACTATCACAAGTGTCACATTTATATCATCTATCAAAGGCACCTCTTAGACTAATTGCCTAACATTGCAAAGTCTTACTTTGGTAAAGGCTTACTTTGGTGATGGGTGCCGCTGGAAGATGATTGAGACGCTTCAAGAATTTGGGACTCGTATAAATACAAGGTTCTGAAGAGCAAGGCCTGATAGATTATTAGGTAGGCATCAGAAAAAAAAAAAAAAGATATTAGAAGATAATTTTTGCATGTTGGTTCCAAAATAAAATATTCTCTATTAAAAGAAAAAATATTAGAAAATAGATACTACTTTTGGAAAAGAATTATATACCATATTAGATGTATTAAATCTTACATGGACTGCACCACTTCTTTTTATTGGTCCACATACATATCCATTAAAAAATGTTAAGACAGGATTACGATATCTCGACCAAAAAAATTGCGACATCCGTTTAGAAAGTTTAAAAAAAAAAAATACGATACCCTAATTATAAATTTACGACACCGTAGTTATAAAATTACGATACCCATTCAGAAAACGTGTCTGTACACAAATTTCAAATAAAAAAGCTGAATGAGTATTAATGCATGTCTCGTCAAAATTTAAGATGACACCCTAGTTGTAAAATTACGATACCGTAATTATAAAATTAAGGCACACATTAAGAAAGCAAAAAAAATTATGATATCCCAGTTGTAAATAGTTATAAAATTACGACACTCACTCAGAAAATGTGTATTAATGCATGTCATGTCAAAATTTAAGATGACATCCTAATTGTAAACTTACGACATCGTAGTTATAAAATTAAGAAACTCATTCAGAAAGCCAAACAAAATTACGACATCCCAGTTATAAATTTACAACACTATAGTTATAAAATTATGATAACCATTCATAAAACGTGCATGGCAGTCCGTACACAAATTTCAAAAAAACTAAACAAGTATTAATGCACATCACGTCAAAATTTAAGATGGTATCCCTGTTCCATTGTATTAAGCTATGTAGGATTCATATGGACTAATAAAAAGAAGCAGTGTACTCCACGTAGAATTTGCTGCACCGAAGAAGGCGGTGTATAAAGACTTTTCCTACCATTTTTTCGATGAAAAGGAAAAACATTTGTGGGCCAATAAAACAATTATTTTGGGCGGAGCAATGTTTCATTCGGACAAAGGCGTCGTGGATCGATTCCTACTTTTACCTCCAAGGAGTTGATCCTTTGCGGATTTCGGTTCTCAACCGAAAGGGCAGGCCAGGTTTGACCTATGGCGGTTTCAGCTAGAGATGGGTACTGAGTCGTGCCGTGCTAGGTCAAGCCTATTTAACGGGATGTACTCGGCATGGCCCATTATTAAATAGGATGTGCCCGTTTAATAACCGTTAAAATTTTTTGGCAGCCCGGCACAGCATGTGGCCCATTTTGGGCCACGGGCAGTGCTGTGCCAGGCACGACCCATGGTGGGTCGTGCCAGGCATGGCCCATTCATGCCAGGCCAGGCATGGCCCATGGTGGGCCGTGCATGGGTAATTTTTTTAAAAAAAATTATTGGCTCAGTCTTTTTATTTTTTTAAAAAATAATCGTGCTAGGCATGGCCCCTAGTGGGCCATGCATGAGCAATTTTTTTTATAAAATTATTGGCTTAGTCTTTTTATTTTTTAAAAAAATCATTCCAACATTAGTTTTTTTACAAAAAAAAAATTGTTGACTCAGTCTCAACCAAGTGACACAAAGTACTACTTTATTGTGTACTTATCTTATTAATATATATTATAATACATTCTTGCAAATAAATAAAAGCCATGGAGTTGATATTATTATTTTAGTCAAAATAATAGTAATGATAAACTTAAAAAAATATTTTTTATATATAAAAATTAAAATTTTATTTACAAAACGATCTTCATTCTGCATATGATGAAGATCAAATAGAAAATCTAGATGTATTAGCTTGGTGGAAGAGTGTTAGAAATCAATATCATGTTATGTATGCCATTGCACGAGATATTTTAGCTGTGTAGCATCGAAATTCGCTTTCGGTGTAGGTCGGCGTGTTCTAGACAAAAAGAGAAGTAGGATGATAGGCGAGATGGTTGAGATACTTTTCTACTTCAAAGATTAGTTGGATGCTGAGACGAGACTTCAAGGTGGACATGACTTAATCAGCGAAGATGATGATGACACAATTGCTACTGATGAGTGAGTCATTGTATTCTAGAGGTTAGGCATATCCCCTTTCCTTTCATGTACCGTTTAAATTAATAAACTGGTAGAGGTCTATGCCAAACCATCTATCATTAAGATGACTTCATATTAATAATTCTCTTTATTTCAAATAATTTTTTAATTTATTAAAAAATATTTTTTTATTTAATTTTTTTATGAGGCTTTGATGAGCTATACCGGTCGAGGCTTATGTGGGTTGTGCCGGCTCAGACCTGTTATGGATGATGCTATACCGGGCCGATAAATTAAATTTTTTGAGACTGATACAATGTGGCTTAATAAACTATGCCAGCATGGTCCAATGCCCATCTTTAATTTCAGCTCTGGTTCAGACAGTCCGAAAAAGAAAAGGCTTCAGGGAGTACAAGCTAAACCCTTGGACAGCTTCTTTCCGGGTCAGTCCTTCCGCTCCGGTCCATCGACCGCAATCTTCGTCTCTCTGATGCCAATCCAAGAAGGTGGCCTCGGGATCCAGTCTCTGATTGTTAGACGAGAAGCTCTATTGGCCAGACATGCATCGCGAGTCCTCCTGGAGCCGCAATGTCTATAGAGCTCTCTGATGCGAGTGAGGTATGGCGATTGGACGTTCGGGGTGCACACTCTGCTATCCCGGGGGTGTTCCTCCTTTTGGAAGGAGGTGTGTTGGTACAGTCAGTCTATCCTGAAGAATATCTCATGGATGATTGGAGATGGTTATTCGATTAATATTATTAAGGATTCTTGGATTTCTGAGCTCCCTCTCTCTCGGTGGCCCTCTTTTATTAATATTGATGTCCCATCAGTTTGAGGGTTAAGGATTTGATTTCTTTAGATCCCCCCTCCTGGCATATGCCCACGGTGACCCATTTCTTCGATGAGGAGCTTTCTTGGCATATTCTCTCGATTCCTCTTATCCTTGGCCGCTCAACTGACTTCAGGCTGTGGCAGAGATCTTGTTTCTCTAGGGCCCCCACTAGGGACCTTATGAAGATTTTCATGCCTCAGCCCCAGAGCACGGAGGATGCTGCTTGGATCTGGACACTTCCCATCCTTTCCAGGGTTCAGCTATTAATTTGGAAGCTTTTATGGGACTGCCTACCGACGTGCGCCCTACTCTCTCAGAGGTGTCTACCTATCCACCCGATCTGTCCTCTGTGTAGTTTGGAGGAGGAGTTTATCGACCATGATAACTTCATCTTCCCCAGAGCTAGACGGATATGGCACCTGATGGGTTATTCATGCAGATTGGATGTTTTCGCTCCTCGTGTTCCCCCTTCTTTCATGATCTCCGGAGGGCCTCTCAGCAAAAGCATGGTCTTTGGGCTACTACGGCATATCAGATATGGATGTCGAGGAACAAACTCATCTTCTCGGAGGACATTATTTCTTCACACCGGCTAGTATGGAAGATTAGATCTTTGACGGCGGACTGTGCCCGTGTTATTCATGCGATTGGTTCTGACTCCTCTGGCCTCTGGGAATTTTCTGCTGCTTCGGCAGCGAACTGGCATACAGTTTTCATTTCCTGGGAGCCCCCTCCAGGGTTTATCAAAATCAACTTTGATGGGAGTGTCCGTGGAAGATTTACTGGTTCTGTCTTCATCATTCGTGGGCCTCAGGCTGATATGTTGGCACGGGAGGTTTTGGTACCCTCGATTTCTGTCCCTATGACCGAGCTTTATACTGCTTGGGTGGGTATTACTTATGCCTCTCGGATTCTTCATGCTCATAGGCTCACGATCGAGGGTAATTCTATGACGGTCATTAGATAGCTGTGGAAAGAGAATTGATCTGAAGCCCCAACTAATCCGATTCTTAGGAACATATGGTCTATCATGCGGGAGGTTGATATTGCCCAGATCTATCATATATATCGTGAAGCCAATTCAACGGTTGACTGGGCGGCGGCTTCAGTGGCTCAGCACGCTGGTTCTTGGATTTGGAGACTGGGTAACCCTTGTCCTTTTGTTTTCAGCAAATTTTGTATTCTGATATGTAGGTTGATTCACATTAGACTTATGTGATCGTCCGCTTGTACAAAAAAAAATTTTCGTCTCTCATAAATATTCCCTCTGACTCTTGCTGTTGGTTAGTGCGTCAAAATTTGATAATAAAAAAGTCTTGATAGAGCACTCTAATGCAAAAAAGTTTAAAACGTAATAATTTATTCATGTATAAATTGGCATATTACTATGCAAAATTTATGAGCAAAACTTTCAATATGAGCTCGTATACGAATGATTCATTGATTTCGATGTAGATTATATTGTAGAAAATATAATATATAATTTTTTTAAATAAAAAAATAATGTACCTCGAAGCATTTTGAAAGGAAGGATGCATGACCGTAAACAATTATCCGTCAAAGAAATTTATGTTATATAATAAGGAATATATTATTTTTTTAATCAAATGATCAAAATTATGTGATCTTATTTGTGGATGATTATATTAACTAAGCCAACTGTCGTATATTTAAAGCAAATGATTAGAAAGTACAGCGCAGCTTGACATAAACTTGCCGCCGGATGTATGTTGATATGCACGTTTGCGCAACTTGATTTGACCCAAATATACCAGGTCTGGTAGTGGGCACGGTGCTGGTTCAAGAGCCGTCTGCCAATGGGTTAGATCTAACTTAATTCAGCTCGTTTTTAAGCTTAAAATTAATCACAATAAATACATATCAAGCCCGGACGGTTACTTGTCTCAAATCGACTCAAGATCTGCCTCAAGAAGGTCCATTAATTGAATTTGAATGAACCAAATCAATTTTACAATATAATAATTTTTTTTAAAAAAATTATCAATTAATACAAAAATAACACTTCATATTATAATAAAATTTTTAAAAATAATTCAATATAATTATTTTTAATTTTTTACTGTTTTATTTAAAATTTAAAAATTAATTATGTCAATTCAATTTTCAACTCAAATGAATGGTTATAAATCGATTTGATTGAGACTATTTTTTTTAAAAAAAACTTTTCGACTTATGTTCAGCAACTTCTAAGCTGGGCTTGCATTAAGATATGAAAAAGTCTTTGTACACCGTCTTCGGTGCAGCAAGTCCTACGTGGGCTGCATCGCCTCTCCTGATTGGTCCATGTGGAATCCTACATGGCTAACGGTGCGGAACGGTATGGCTTTGCTACGATGTTATGTTCTGATCGTGACGGCCATTAAAAACGCTTCGCCTTTATTTTAAAATTATTGTGCAGACGAAAATGCCCTTTCCCTTCAGCCTACTTCTACCGTCATTTTTTCTTGGATTAAATCTGTGCAAGAAAAACTTTCTTCCCCCTCGCTCTGGCTTTCAGATGCTAAGGAATCAGTCCAAGGTTTGAGCAAGATCCTGAGCCCTCGCTCTGAGGAGTCCGATCGAAAGAAAACTTCTGAGAAAATGTTATCCACAATAAGAAGTAAAAAGTTATTGTTCCCACTTCTTTGTAAAGCTCCTTTATTACACCAACAGTTTTTTTCGTTAGAGGAAGTTAATGTATGACCAAACTGTTTAATGCGCAGGTAACTTCCTTAGACCAAAATAGTTATGACATTTCGGGAGTCATAACTGTATAGAGTTTACTGTTTTGTAGCACGAATGTCATACTGTATAACTTATGAACTGGGTGTCGTCAGAGTGTTTCGACGGCCTATATTCCATGTTATTTCCTTTCCATATAGCTCTAGTTACAAACCTACAACACCCATGCTCCGGGGTGTCATCATAAAAGCTACAACACCCAGATTTACTGTTAAGAGACCGTAGTTAGAAGCCTACGACACCCGTGCTTATAACTGACCATGGAGAGAGCATGGGAATGGATATAAAGAAGAGGAGAAGAGGGGGAGGGGCATTCTACGGAGGGCCAAGAGGAGAAGAGGGGGGATCGAGCGATGGGAAGACGGTAGGGGCGTCGAGTTTTGGGAAGACACCAGAGAGGGAGAACGAACCCGCCTAGATCTGAGCGGGCTCTTCCCTCCAGCTTGCTGCAGCGCTGGCTTTGCTCTTGCGGGCTGGCGATGATGATCAGCGCCTCCGGTGGATTGGAGGAAGAGATTGCTGGTGGAGCAGGGGCAGCGACTTCTTCATGAAGCTGAGGAGCAGGGACGACAGGTCAGGGATTGCCTGGAGCCCTGGACCAGTTGGGTCAATGCTTGGACCTGCTAGACCAGAGTGGCGAACTGGTCCAACGTCACCACCGTTGCCACGGTGAAGGAGTTTTAGCTGGCGATGGCGGTGGAGGTACCGCACCGCTGATCGGATCAGGCCTTTGAGAGGCGGCCTGACCTTGAGCCTCGGACGTAGCTCTCTTTCGATTGGCCATTAGAGGTTGCTTCTTCTAATTTTTTGAGTCTTGTCTCCTGGATCACAAGTTTATGGGACTTGAGGCCCTTCCTCAAGCGCCAATATGTTATCGCGGAAATTTGTTCTCTGACTCGGGTGCGCCTCTGGCTCTGATCCAGACGCCGATCTCATCGTCTCGGAGTGGAACCTGCAAGACAGTCCGCACGCAGAGGGTGCTGTGGGGGTTGCCCTTTGCGGAGGACCCTCCGACGCTCATGTCAGTGAGATTCACAGCAAACAGATGTGAGGAGAAGACTCTCACAGAAGAGCTCCCCTAGATGAGTGTTCTCTCTCGAGAGCTCTGAGCTCAGATGGAGTTGTTCTCAGTGTGATGATGAGTGAAAATGATGAGTATTCAAGCGTGCATACCTGAAAGGTTGGAGGGCAGCGGTATTTATAGGGGATCACCTGATTCTTTGGGCATGTTGCGAGGGGAGGTCTAAAAGCCGTTAGGATTCAGAACGGATTCGAATCAAGTTTGTTATGAGGTCAGTAGGATCCGTATCTTGTCAGTTAGAGGATCAACGGCTGGAAGAGCTGGTTGATGCCTTAAGATTCAGCGATTACATAGGTTCTAGGCCACTCCTGTGGGTCTTAGGCCACTCTTGGGTATGATTTCCCGCTTTGAATCTTATTCAGTTATAGTGGATTTGCACTCTCCTGCGCTGGATTCTGCAGAGGTATTCGAGCACCTCAGCCCGGCTGAGGCGATTAGCAATTTGGTTTTCTGAGGTATAAAATAGCTTGGTCTGTAGAGGTATGGGGACGGCTCGGGTTGCCGAGGTATAAGGATGGCTCGGGTAACCGAAGTATGAGAATGGTTCGGGCTGCCGAGGTATGAGAATGGCTCAGGTAACCGAGGTATGAGAATGGTTGGGGTTGTCGGGATGATCTGATGCCGCTGAGGGCGATTGGGCTTCACTGCTTAGTGGGTTTGACAGCTGGCTAATAGGACGTTAGAATTGGACAAGACTCAATTGTCGATGTGTGCGGTCATTAATGTAGTGATGATTTTACCCATATTAGGTTTTAATGCACGTTACGTCAAAATTTAAGATGATACTCCAGTTGTAAACTTACGTAGTTATAAAATTAAGACACCCATTCAGAAAGATAAAAAAAATTACGACATCCCAGCTATAAATTTACAACACTGCGGTTATAAAATTATGACAGAAGTGCAATGCAGTCTTTACACAAATTTTAAAAAAGAACTAAACAGATATTAATGCACGTTGCATCAAAATTTAAGATGGTATCTCTGTCTCATCGTATCAAGACATATAGGATTCATGTGGATTAATAAAAAGAAACGGTGCACTTCATGTAGGATTTGCTGCATAGAAGGTGATGTACAAAGACTTTTCCTACCACTTTTTCGATGAAAGGAAAAACATTTGTGGGCCCATAAAACTGCTATTTTGGGCGGAGCAATTTGCATTCGGACGAAGGCGGTCCTGGATTGATTCCTACTTTTACCTCCAAGGGTTGATCCTTTGCGGATTTAGATTCTCAACCGGCAAGGTGGTTCGACCTATGGCGGTTTCAGCTCGTGGTTCAAGCAGCCCAAAAAAGAAAAGGCTTCAAGGGAGTACAAGCTAAACCCTTGGACAACTTCTTTTCGGGTCAATCCTTCCGCCCCAGCCCATCGATTGCTTTAATCTTCGTCTCTCGTAAATATTTCCTCCGAGTGCATCAAAATTTGATAATAAAAAAGTCTTGATAGAGCACTCTAATGCAAAAAAAAGTTTAAAACGTAATGATTTATTCATGCATAAATTAGCCCATTAACTATGCAAAATTTATGAGCAAAACTTTCAATATGAGCTCGTATACGAATGATTCACTGATTTTGATGTAGATTATATTGTAGAAAATATAATATATGATTTAAAAAAAAAAATAATGTACCTCAAAGCATTTTGAAAGGAAGGATGCATGACCGTAAACAATTATCCGTCAAAGAAATATATGTTATATAATAAGGAATATATTATTTTTTTATCAAATGATCAAAATTATGATCTAATTTGTGGATGATTATATTAACTGAGCCAACTGTCGTATATTTAAAGCAAATGATCAGAAAGTACAGCGCAGTTTGACATAAACTTGCCGCCGGATGTATGTTGATATCTGCACGTTTGCGCAACTTGATTTGACCCAAATATACCAGGTCTGGTGGTGGGCACGGTACTGGTTCAAGAGCCGTCTGCCAATGGGTTAGATCTAATTTAATTCAGCTCGTTTTTAAGCTTAAAATTAATCTCAATAAATACATATCAAGCTCAGACTGTTACTTGTCTCAAATCGACTCAAATCTGCCTTAAGAAGGTCCATTAATTGAATTTGAATATGAACCAAATCAATTTTACAATATAATAAATTTAAAAAAAATTATCAACTAATACAAAAATAACACTTCATATTATAATAAAATTTTAAAATAATTCAATATAATTAATTTAAATTTTTTACTGTTTTATTTAAAATATAAAAATTGATTATGTCAATTCAATTTTCAACTCAAATGAATGGTTATAAATCGATTTGATTGAATTTTAGACTAAATCTGATGGAGCTCAAACCTACTTAAAAAAAAAAAAAAAAAAATTCGACTTATGTTCAGCAGCTTCTAAGCTGGGCTTGCATTAAGATATAGCCTGATCCTATCCAGCAAGAAGCCTATTTCCGGCCCAAATAGGACGGAAAGACGGTAACTATCCACTCCACCACCTCGAGGCACAACTGGCTCCAGACATGGTTCCATCTCTATCCTTTTTGTCGTTGATGCTAGAATATTTGCAGTCCCCGTAGAACAAAGCGTGGCGCAAATATTGCACAACCGCAGTGACCCTGTCCCCTAAAAAGACACTGATCAAAAACTTTCCAAATACTTTCTTCCATTCATTACTTATTTTAAGTTAAGAATCCAGCTGGAGTTCCTTTCATCTTTTGATATTTCATCTTGATGTTGAAAAAAATTATCATCACATCACATCAATAAATTTGTTCGATGACTAAGGTCGAACTACTGAACTATCTGGCCAAACTATAAGTCAAACCATCTAACTGAACTTTAGAACCGAACCATGTAGTCAAGTTATCTCAGTGCCTTGAAAGATCGAACTATATCCGACCCTTAGCAAGGTCGAGCCATCTTAGCACCTCACCAGGATCGATCATTATTCCTTCAACGTAAGCACCATTGTTACTTTAAACCACGCCAAATATCTCGGAGGATGAACCATCCTGATCGCAAGAATCACGAAATGAGCCTTCCAAAATAAAACGGAAGCCAAATATAGCACTCGTCACTCCGTCCATGATCAACGAGATTCCAAATTTTGATAAAGCATCCATTAGCTTTATCAACCGCCGATCCCCATAACTGTTGGGATTTCGATCTTATCGAATGCCTTGCAGCGTAAAAATATCAAGTCCCAGAATCCTTCAGGTAGGCTTTCAAAGATAATTTAAGATCAAAAAATAACTCTAGCAAATGTTAGTGCTTTTGAAAAATCATGCCAAGAAGAAAGATTCTTTTGCCCTCATATCTGTTTGCTCATAATCTTCACTGACTTAGATAAGATCTTCTGCGGAGATTATCCCTGTGATTTCTGTGTGAAAATTAATTTACAGATTCATTCGGATGAAAGAGCGCCATTCAAATTTTATTTGTATAATTTTTAAATCAAAAAAACAAATTTCTTTTTCAGCAATATTTTTTTAAAAAAAATATTTTTTTTTATTTTATCTCAGTAAAACAAAGCCATTATGTCCAATTGGCACTCCGACGTCCATGGGAGAATCAAAACTAAATCCAGAAGCGCGGTCTAAAAACAGACAAGATAGGTCGCCGTGGTCTTTACGCTAGACTAAGCCATAGTTAGAGTAGATACGTGAGTGCGGCACCACCACTGGATGGCTCCGAATTCAAGCACAATTTTTATCGGCGAAAGACACAAAATCTTTAGACCGCTAACCCTCTCAGCTCTCCAAGAAAATAAATAAGCAAGGCAGAGACGAACAAAACAGTCTCTTCCGGGACAGCAACGGCGCGCAGAAACCAACAAAAACAGCCCATCGTAACATGCCGAGGTACCAGAGAATCGCTTAAAACCTGCATCCTTTTTTTGTATTTTTTTTAAAGCCCACTTGCCACCCCAGTCACCAAAAAAACTTCTATTCTAATTCTCACAGGGCCAACCTCCATTACAATTCTTCTGCTTAATCTCGATCAAACAAACATCCCCAAGATTCACACGCTCAGCATAGCTGCACAACATAAATATAATTATTGAGAGATAAAATTATCATTACATTATTGATCGCTCACATTGACGATGGAATCACGCCCAATCCAAATGCCCTAACAAGCTGGCGCGACATTCTCTCTCATAATGAAGAAAGAGAACAAGAGGAAAAAATACCACATTATGTACGTGGGTTCTCTCAAAGACCACCTCATTAATATCCAATTAAGTTAATAGATTGAAGCATTTAATGGTGCAGAAACGGATAATGACTTGACATGGAATAAAAGAAAGAAGAAAGCAGGCACTCAAGCCCCGCCTCATTCAGGCCGAGCATGCCTCGGCACCATTCAGGCCAGCTTCATAGCTCGGCCAACATAGCTCGGCCAGCCTCAGCCTCGGCCAACTTCAGCATAGCTCGGCCAACAAAGCTCGGCCAGCCTCAGCCTTGACCAGCTTCAGCATAGCTCGGCCAACATAGCTCGGCCAGCCTCAACCTCGGCCAGATTCAGCATAGCTCGACCAACCTCAACCTCGGCCAGATTCAGCATAGCTCGGCCAACATAGCTCGGCCAGCCTCAGCCTCGCCAGCATAGCTCGGCCAACATAGCTCGCCAGCCTCATCCTCAGCCAACATACCTCGCCTCCCTGTCTTTTGCATCAAGGCATTTATGGCATCATAAAGGCTACGTGCATCCACTTGCTTTAAGGCATTTAATGTCTTTTTCCCTTCCATTCATTAAGGCATTTATGACTGCCACGTTGGCCCCTTGGCACTTACCTCCGCGAACCATGGTGACCGAACCAGCGTTCACAATACCTCTGCGGAATCTGGCGCGTAAGAATTCGAATCAACTATAACTCAACTATAACTGAATAAGATTCTAGGCGGCGAATCATGCCCAAAGGTAGTATAGGACCCGCAAGAGTGGCCTAGGTCCATGTGATCATTAAACCTCATGGCATCAACTAACTCTCCCAGCCGTTGATCCTCTAACTGATAAGATACGGATCCCGCTGGCATCATAACAAACTCGATTCGGATTTCAACGGCTTTCAGACCCATGATGCCTCTAAGCGGTCAGGTGACCCTCTATAAATACAACCGTCTTCCTGCTTCTAAGGTATGGGCCATCTTTTTACACACTTGCTCACCCCTTTCCGCCATTAGCGCTCTGCTCAGAGCCCCTGGGAGAGACTATTCAGCGAGAGCCTTCTCCTCATTCTTGTTGACTGTCGATCTCCACTGACTTGAGCGTCGGAGGGTCTTCCGCAGAGGGCCTCCCCCAACGCCTCTCGCGTGAGGACTGTTTTGCAGGTCCATCTAGAAGGAAGCCCATCTCGAAGCCCGAGCATGCCCGAGTCGAAGGACAAGATTTCAGCAGCAACAAATTGGCGCTAGAGGAAGGGCCCTTAAGTCTCATAAACTTATGATCCAGGAGATAAGGGTCTCGATCTTGAAGAGAACCCCTCCAATGACCAATCGAAGAAAAGCTACTTCCAAAGCCCGAGACCAGATCATCTCCCAAAGACCTGATCCGGTGAGCAGTGTGCCGCCGCCACTAGTTGAGACTCCATCGCCACCAGCGGCCCCGATGACCCAGGACCAGTTTGTCACACTGGTCCAGCAGGTCCAAGCACTGACCCATTTGATTCAGGGATGCCATGAAGCTCCCCGTCCAGCTGCTCCTGCTCTGCATCTTCCTGAGGGAGCCGCGGACCCTCCTCGTCGTCCTAAGGGAGCTGGGCCAGCCCTGGAAGTGGTCTGCAGCATGGATCTTCCTAGATCTCGGCGGGCCCGATTCTTCTCTCCGGTGTCCTCTTGCCACGACTCGACGCCGTCTCCGCCTTCTCCCGCCTCGGCACTATAGCTCGGCTTCTGTAGCTGCGCTATGCGCACCAAGGCATTTATGGCCTCATAAAGGCCATGTGCATCTACCTGCTTTAAGGCATTTAATGCCTTATCTTCTTCCATCATTAAGGCATTTATGGTTGCCACGTTGGCCCCCTTTGACACCTTTTGCATAAGGAAGGTTGGCATTATGAAGCCAAGACAAGGAGTTCTTGACTCCATGCTTCATAGAAATTCAACGTCCAGCTTCAGCCTCGGCCAGTGGGTCTACCGCACCACAAAGAGTAGCTCATTATCGCTCCACCCGAGTCAGAGGAAAATTTTTCCTCTCCAGTGATCTGGTGCTTCGGAAGGCGCCCATCTCGAAGCCATTGGAGCAAGGAAAGCTCTCTCCAAACTGGGAAGGCCCCTATCAGGTAGCAGAAGTCATCGGACCTGGCACCTACAAACTTCAGGATTTGAAAGGGAAATCAATCCCCCAGACGTGGAGTTCAGACAACCTCCGTATATATCACCAATAGGGTACGCCTCTTTGACTTTCCCCGTTTATAACTTTAGCATGGTATTCCTATTACCTACGACATGGTCGCTTCTTTGAAAAACTGCAATGAGAAATGGATACCTCTAGCTCACTCTCGGCACAACCGAGCTATTTCTCTGAGCTTTCAATTACATCTCCGAACCTCGGCTGGTTCAGGCCTTACTTTATAAAGACTCGGTATGGCCGAGCGCCCCAGTATGATTAAGAGCTGAACAATCTCCAAAGTTTAACTCGGATTCGGGCCGCTTATAAGCCCCGGCCGACCTAAACGTTCTCCTATACTTGGGTCGGATTCAGGCAGCTTACAAGCCCCGGCCGACCTAAGCAGTCTCCAAAGTTTCGCTCGGATTCGGCAGCTTACAAGCCCCGACCGACCTACGCAATCTCCAAAGTTTCGCACGGATTCGGGCAGCTTACAAGCCCCGGCCGACCTACGCAATCTCCAAAGTTTCGCTCGGATTCGGACAGCTTACAAGCCCCGGCCAACCTAAGCAATCTCCAAAGTTTCGTTCGGATTCGAGCAGTTTACAAGCCCCGGCCGACCTAAGCAATCTCCAAAGTTTTGTTTGGATTCGGACAGCTTACAAGCCCCGGCCGGACCAAGTGGTCTCTAAAACTTCGTTTGGATTTGGGCAGCTTACAAGCCCCGGCCGGAACAAGTGGTCTCCAAAACTTCATTCGGATTCGGGCAGCTTACAAGCCCCAGCCAGACCAAGTGGTCTCCAAAACCTCATTCGGATTCGGGCAGCTTACAAGTCCCGGCCTGACCAAGTGGTCTCCAAAACCTCGTTCGGATTCGGGCAGCTTACAAGCCCGGCCGGACCAAGTGGTCTCCAAAACCTCATTCGGATTCGGGCAGCTTACAAGCCCCGGCCGGACCAAGTGGTCTCCAAAACTTCGTTCGGATTCGGGCAGCTTACAAGCTCCGGCCGGACCAAGTGGTCTCCAAAACTTCGTTCAGATTCGGGCAGCTTACAAGCCCCGACCGGACCAAGTGGTCTCCAAAACCTCGTTCGGATTTGGGTAGCTTACAAGCCCCGGCCGAACCAAGTGGTCTCCAAAACTTCGTTTAGATTCGGGCATCTTACAATCCTCGGCCGGAACAAAGGACAAAGAAACCTCGGTTGGATTCAGGCAGCTTGCAAGCCCCGGCCAAACTGAATGATCTCCAAACAGTCTCCGAACCTTGGTAGCGCCAAGTAAAATAAATTTCTTGAAGACTCGGCAACAACGAGTAATTTATTATTTGAAGGCTTGGCAACACCGAGTAATTTATTGTTTGAAGGCTCGGCAACACCGAGTAATTTATTATTTGGAAGCCTCGGTTACAACCGAGTAGCATCTTGGGAAGGCTGGCAACACTGAGTAATTTATTATTTGAAGGCTCGGCAACACCGAGTAATTTATTATTTGAAGGCTCGGCAACACCGAGTAATTTATTATTTGGAAGCCTCGGTTACAACCGAGTAGCATCTTAGGAAGGCTCGGTAACACCGAGTAATTTATTATTTAAAGGCTCGGCAACACCGAGTAATTTATTATTTGGAAGCCTCGATTACAACCGAGTTGCATCTTGGGAAGGCTTGGTAACAACCGAGTAATAAATTTTTTGAAGGCTCGGCAACAACTGAGTAATATATCGAGTAATAAATTTTCTGAAAAAAAAGTATGCCCTTACTAAACTCATTCTTGTTCATTGAATTAAATTTAGCTTTTGAAGGCCTGCAAAATTCTTATAACTCTCCTTGAAAGCTACAATAAGAAGCAGGTCATATAAATCCTTGGTCGGGCTGAGCGATCTCCGTACCTTGGCAGCGCCAAGTAAAATATAATCTTTATAATCCTCGGTTGGGCCGAGCGATCTCCGTACCTTGGCAGCGCCAAGTAAAATATATTCCTAAAGACTCGGCAACACCAAGTAATTTATTGTTTGAAGGCTCGGCAACACCGAGTAATTTATTATTTGGAATCCTCGGTTACAACCGAGTAGCATCTTGGGAAGGCTCGGCAACACTAAATAATTTATTATTTGAAGGCTAGGCAACACCGAGTTATTTATTATTTGAAGGCTCGGTAACACCGAGTAATTTATTATTTGGAAGCCTCGGTTACAACCGAGTAGCAGGCTCGGCAACACCGAGTAATTTATTATTTAAAGGCCCGAGTAATTTATTATTTGGAAGCCTCGGTTACAACCGAGTAGCATCTTGGGAAGGCTCAGCAACAACCGAGTAATAAATTTTTTGAAGGCTTGGCAACAACCGAGTAATATATTCCTGAAGACTCGGCAACAACCGAGTAATAAATTTCCTGAAAAAAAAAGTATGCCCTTACTAAACTCATTCTTGTTCATTGAATTAAATTTAGCTTTTGAAGGCCTGCAAAATTCTTATAACTCTCCTTGAAAGCTACAATGAGAAGCAGGTCATACAAATCATTGGCCGGTCCGAGCAATATTTGTACTTTGGTAGCGCCAAGTAAAATATAATCTTTATAATCCTCGGCTGGGCCGAGCGATCTCCGTACCTTGGCAGTGCCAAGTAAAATATATGCCTGAAGACTCGGCAACACCGAGTAATTTATTGTTTGAAGGCTCGGCAACACTGAGTAATTTATTATTTGGAAGCCTCGGTTACAATCGAGTAGCATCTTAGGAAGGCTCGGTAACACCGAGTAATTTATTATTTAAAGGTATGGCAACACCGAGTAATTTATTATTTAAAGGCTCGGCAACACCGAGTAATTTATTATTTGGAAGCCTCGGTTATAACCAAGTAGCATCATAGAAAGGCTCGGCAACACCGAGTAATTTATTGTTTGAAGGCTCGGCAACACCGAGTAATTTATTATTTAGAAGCCTCAGTTACAATCGAGTAGTATCTTGGGAAGGCTCGGTAATACCGAGTAATTTATTATTTGAAGGCTTGGCTACACCCAGTAATTTATTATTTAAAGGCTCCGCAATACCGAGTAATTTATTATTTGGTAATTTATTATTTGAAAGCCTAGGTTACAACCGAGTAGAATAAAGTCTCGGCAACACCGAGTAATTTATTATTTGAAGACTAGGCAACACCGAGTAATTTATTATTTGGAAGCCTCGGTTACAACCGAGTAGCATCTTGGGAAGGCTCCGTAACACCGAGTAATTTATTATTTTAAGGCTTGGCAACACTGAGTAATTTATTATTTAAAGGCTCGGCAACACCAAGTAATTTATTATTTGGAAGCCTCGGTTACAACCGAGTAGCATCTTAGGAAGGCTCGGCAACACCGAGTAATTTATTATTTGAAGCTCGGCAACACTGAGTAATTTATTATTTGGAAGCCTCGGTTACAACAACAACACCGAGTAATTTATTATTTGAAGGCTCGGCAACACCGAGTAATTTATTGTTTGAAGGCTCGGCAACACCGAGTAATTTATTATTTGGAAGCCTCGGTTACAACCGAGTAGCATCTTGGGAAGGCTCGGCAACACTGAGTAATTTATTATTTGAAGGCTAGGCAACACCGAGTTATTTATTATTTAAAGACTCGGTAACACCGAGTAATTTATTATTTAAAGGCCCGAGTAATTTATTATTTGGAAGCCTCGGTTACAACCGAGTAGCATCTTAAGAAGGCTCGGCAACAACCGAGTAATAAATTTTTTGAAGGCTTGGCAACAACCGAGTAATATATTCCTGAAGACTCGGCAACAACCGAGTAATAAATTTCCTGAAAAAAAAAAGTACGCCTTTACTAAACTCATTCTTGTTCATTGAATTAAATTTAGCTTTTGAAGGCCTGCAAAATTCTTATAACTCTCCTTGAAAGCTACAATGAGAAGCAGGTCATACAAATCATCGGTCGGTCCGAGCGATATTTGTACTTTGGTAGCGCCAAGTAAAATATAATCTTTATAATCCTCGACTGGGCCGAGCGATCTCCGTACCTTGGCAGTGCCAAGTAAAATATATTCATGAAGACTCGGCAACACCGAGTAATTTATTGTTTGAAGGCTCGGCAACACCGAATAATTTATTATTTGGAAGCCTTGGTTACAACCGAGTAGCATCTTGGGAAGGCTCGGTAACACCGAGTAATTTATTATTTAAAGGTATGGCAACACCGAGTAATTTATTATTTAAAGTCTCGGAAAGTCTCGGCAACACCGAGTAATTTATTATTGGAAGCCTCACCGAGTAGTATCTTGGGAAGGCTCGGTACCGAGTAATTTATTATTTGAAGGTTTGGCAACACTGAGTAATTTATTATTTAAAGGCTCCGCAACACCGAGTAATTTATTATTTGGTAATTTATTATTTGGATGCCTCGGTTACAACTGAGTAGCATAAAGGCTAGGCAACATCGAGTAATTTATTATTTGGCAACACCGAGTAATTTATTATTTGGAAGCCTCGGTTACAACCGAGTAGCATCTTGGGAAGGCTCCGTAAGTAATTTATTATTTGAAGGCTTGGCAACACTGAGTAATTTATTATTTAAAGGCTTGCAACACCAAGTAATTTATTATTTGGAAGCCTCGGTTACAACCGAGTAGCATCTTAGGAAGGCTCGGCAACACCGAGTAATTTATTATTTGAAGGCTCGACAACACTGAGTAATTTATTATTTGGAAGCCTCGGTTACAACAACAACACCGAGTAATTTATTATTTGAAGGCTCGGCAACACCGAGTAATTTATTATTTGAAGGCTCGCAACACCGAGTAATTTATTATTTGGAAGCCTCGGTCACAACCGAGTAGTATCTTGGAAAGGCTCGAGAACATCGAGTAATTTATTATTTGAAGGCTCGGCAACACCGAGTAATTTATTATTTGAAGACTTGGTAACACCGAGTAATTTATTATTTGGATGCCTCGGTTACAACCGAGTAGCATCTTAAGAAGGCTCGGCAACATCAAGTAATTTATTATTTGGAAGCCTCGGTTACAACCGAGTAGCATCTTAGAAAGGCTCGGCAATACCGAGTAATTTATTATTTGAAGGCTCGGCTCCGAGTAATTTATTATTTGAAGACTCGCAACACCGAGTAATTTATTATTTGGAAGCCTTGGGTAGCTTAGGAAGGCTCGGCAACATCGAGTAATTTATTATTTGAAAGCTCGGCAACGCTGAGTAATTTATTATTTGGAAGCCTCGGTTACAACCGAGTAGCATCTTAGGAAGGCTCAGCAACACCGAGTAATTTATTTTTTGAAGGCTCAGTAACACCGAGTAATTTATTATTTGGAAGCCTCGGTTACAACCGAGTAGCATCTTGGAAAGGCTCGGCAACACAAGTAATTTATTATTTGAAGGCTCGGCAACACCGAGTAATTTATTATTTGAAGGCTCAACAACACCGAGTAATTTATTATTTGAAAGCCTCGGTCACAACCGAGTAGCATCTTGGAAAGGCTCGGCAACACCGAGTAATTTATTATTTGAAGGCTCGGCAACACCGAGTAATTTATTATTTGGAAGCCTCGGTCACAACCGAGTAGCATCTTGGAAAGGCCCGGCAACACCGAGTAATTTATTATTTGAAGGCTCGGCAATATCGAGTAATTTATTTGGAAGCCTCGGTTACAACCGAGTAGCATCTTGAGAAGGATTAGCAGCACCGAGTGATTTATTATTGGAAGCCCCGGTCAGAGCCGAAGTGCGTATCAAAAGCCTTGGCCAGAGCCGGAGTGCATCTCTTATTATCCAAAGCCCCGGCCAGAGCCGGAGTGCATCTCTTACTATCAAAAGCCTCGGCCAGAGCCGAAGTGCGTATCAGAAGCCTCGGCCAGAGCCGGAGTGCATCTCTTACTATCCAAAGCCTCGGCCAGAGCCGAGTGCATCTCTTACTATCCAAAGCCCCGGCCAGAGCCGAAGTGCGTATCAAAAGCCTCGGCCAGAGCCAGAGTGCATCTCTTATTATCCAAAGCCCCGACCAGAGCTGGAGTGCATCTCTTACTATCCAAAGCCCAAGCCAGAGCCGGAGTGCATCTCTTACTATCAAAAGCCTCGGCTAGAGCCGAAGTGCATATCAAAAGCCTCGGCCAGAGCCGAAGTGCATCTCTTATTATCCAAAGCCCGGGCCAAAGCCGGAGTGCATCTCTTACTATCAAAAGCCTCGGCCAGAGCCGAAGTGCGTATCAAAAGCCTCAGCCAGAGCCGGAGTGCATCTCTTACTATCCAAAGCCCCGGTCAGAGCCGAAGTGCATCTCTTACTATCCAAAGCCCCAGCCAGAGCCAGAGTGCATCTCTTACTATCAAAAGCCTCGGCCAGAGCCGAAGTGCGTATCAAAAGCCTCGGCCAGAGCCGGAGTGCATCTCTTATTATCCAAAGCCCCAGCCAGAGCTGGAGTGCTTCTCTTACTATCTAAAGCCCCAGCCAGAGCCGGAGTGCATCTTTTTCTATCAAAAGCCTCGGCCAGAGCCAAAGTGCATATCAAAAGCTTCGGCCAGAGCCGGAGTGCATCTCTTATTATCCAAAGCTCAGGCCAGAGCCGGAGTGCATCTCTTACTATCCAAAGCCCCGGCCAGAGCCGGAGTGCATCTCTTACTATCAAAAGCCTCGGCCAGAGCCAGAGTGCATTTCTTATTATCCAAAGCCCCGGCCAGAGCCAAAGTATATATCAAAAGCCTCGGCCAGAGCTGGAGTGCATCTCTTACTATCAAAAGCCTCGGCCAGAGCCAGAGTGCATCTCTTACTATCAAAAGCATCGGCCAATCCGAGTGATACAGCACTAAAGCTTCGTCCCAGCCGAATAATTTCTCGGACACTCTAGCGCAACTAAAGCGCCTTATTTTACTTCAGCAAGAGGGCCGCCCAGACCTTTCTCTAACCTATACAGAGATAAACACTTCCTCTACAGAGGATCGAATGACATGTTCCCCAAATAAGATTGCTCCAGAATTCTACTCCCTATATCCAAAGTTACACTTCGGACTAGGAAGTGGGGGGCATGTGTTGAGGGGTAAAATCATCATTGCATTGTTGACCGCTCACATTGACGATGGGGTCGCGTCGAATCCAAATGTCATGCTTGCCAGCTGGCGCGACATTCTAGAAACAAGCGTCTCCTCATAATGAAGAAAGAGAACAAGAGGGTAAAAAGGGCCACGTTATGTGTGGGTTCTCCCAAAGGGCCACCTCATTAATATCAGGTAGTCAAGTGCTGGAGCATTTAATAGTGCAGAAACGGTCATAATGACTTGGCATGGAATAAAAGGCAGTCAAGTGCTTGAGCATTTAATAGTGCAGAAAATGACTTGGCATGGAATAAAAGAAAGGAGAAAGCATGCCTCGGCACTCAAGCCCCGCCTCATTCAGGCCGAGCCCCGCCTCGGCGCTCTCATTCAGGCCAGCTTCATAGCTCGGCCAACATAGCTCCGCCAGCCTCAGCCTCGGCCAGCTTCAGCATAGTTCGGCCAACATAGCTCGGCCAACCTCAACCTCGGCCAGATTCAGCATAGTTCGGCCAACATAGCTCAGCCCCTCGGCCAGCTTCAACATAGGCCTCTCCGCAACCACGCTATGTCAGCTTCATAGGCCTCCGCAACATCAAGGCATTTATGGCCATGTTGGCTCCTTTCCACCTACCTCTGCGGAATCCGACGCGTAAGAATTCGAATCAACTATAACTGAATAAGATTTCAGACGGTGAATCATGCCCAAAGGTAGCCTAAGACCCACAAGAGTGGCCTAGGTCATGTTCATGCCCAAAGGTAGCCTAAGACCCACAAGAGTGGCCTAGGTCATGTTATCAGGTAGCCTAAGACCCACAAGAGTGGCCTAGGTCATGTTATCATTAAACCTCATGGCATCAACTAGCTCTCCCAACCAACCTCATGGCATCAACTAGCTCTCTCAACCGTCGATCCTCTAGCTAATAAGATATGGATCGCTGGCATCATAACAAATTCGATTCGGATCTTAACGACTTTTAGACCCACGATGCCTCAAGTGACCCTCTATAAATACAATCGTATAAATACAATCGTCTTCCTGCTTCTAAGGTACGGGCCATCTTTTTACATACTGCTTATCCCTTTCCGCCATTAGCGCTCTGCTCAGAGTCTTCAGCGAGAGTTTTCTCTCATTCTTGTTGACTGTCGATCTCCACTGATTTGAGCATCGAAGGATTTTCTACAGAGTATTCATTTCACTAACTTGAGCATCAAAGGGTTAAAGAACCATCCCTAATACCTTTATATATTCATTCAAAAGAAAGCTCATCTTAAAGTTCAAGCGCATTCGAGTCAAAACAAGATTTCAACAGAAACAATAACTATATCATCTGTCATTTTCAAACAAACATCCCCAATATTCACACGCTCAACGTAGCTGCACAACATAAATATAAATATGCCATCTGTCATTTTCTACCATCCAAATAAACCTTATAAATACTAGTTTAAGATTGATAAAAAAATTAAACACGTTATATATCATGCTGCCTGCCTTATAGCCGTATAGAGGCCCCTTCCATTCCTTTTCCCATCAAATCTGTCCCCTCACCTCCCCACCTCATCAGACAAAGTACCGCGGGGCCCACCTGCAAAAACCCTGATGACATCACGAGCTTTCGGCCCCGAAAAGGACACGATGACTCCACCGCCGTCCGATGGTTCGTCATGATATCCATCGTACGTCGGAGAAGCATCAGGACCGTTCGCCCGCCTTAGGCGCAGCTGATCAGTGAGACTTTGCACTGTATCACAGACATGCCCACCCGGAACCCGGGGACCACCGTGAACCCAACGGTACCGGTGGGCCTCGCACCGGCCGCGTCGTCGTCGTCGTCCGCCACGCTCTCCATGTACACGTCCGAGAACCGGCTGCCCCGCCGGACCTGGAAGATGGAGCCCTCCCCAGGTCCGAACGAGAGGAGGAGGCAGTGGAGGAGCCACACCCGCCTCGCCATCTCTGCGAAGCTGGCGAAGAACGCCGACTCAGGGAACCCCTTTCCCGACCTTATCATCGCCCTCTGATCCAGATTACCGAAGAACGAGGACTCCATCTTCGGATGCACCAGGGCCAAATACTTCGCCCTCAAGAACTTCCCCAATGCCGACATTTGGCCCTTCTCATCGAAGACCTGCTTTAATTTCACAAACTTGAGCTCGGTGAACTCGTCGAAGAACTGGCGCCGGTCCCAGGTGGATCGGTCTGTCGAGGAGCTAATATTGAAGTCCGGGCAATGGAAGTCGGAGAATATTTTCTGGCAGACGAATGATTCGAAGGCGAAGATCCAGTGGTCGGGCTTCTGGCCGAGCACGTCGGGCTGGATGGACCCGGCCGCGGCGCCGAGGTCCCACCCGGCCGATTCCATCTCCATAACCATCGTCTTGACGAAGGACCGGATCGATTTCATGGTGTACCGCAGCGCGATGAGGAAATGGGTGGGGTTCAGCCTGGAGAGGTGGAGGTCGTCTAGGGCAGAGAGCGAGCAGCCCGGGTGGAGCTTCGACTCGAGGGCTTGGCTCTGCTTCTCCAAAGCTAGGAGCTCGGCTTGGAGGGATAAGATATCGGAGCCCTTGAGCTGGAGTTCTGTCTCGAGCTTCTTGTTGGTGATCTGGTAGGTCTTGAGGAGGCTGCGCTGCTCCCGGATCTGGGCCTCCAATACCGTCTGGGAGGCCAAGGGCGCGTCGGATTGGAGCAGCTCATTATTGAAGTAGGACTGCTTGAGGACGGAAATTTGCTTGAACTCGGAGACCACGTCGTGGTCCGCGTCCTCGATGGAGTCGGGGTCGTAGGAGAACTCGGCCAACTGAGCTGGGCATAGGCGGCCTTGATGGCGGAGACGCGGGCGAAGAGGTTGGCGACGAGGGACTCCATCACCTCTTGATCCGGGGAGGACAGTTTCTGTGAGCGCTGCTGCTGCTGCTTCTCATCCTCGCCTTTTGAGCCTCGGAGAGCATGGCGGAGATCTCTCTAATGTTTCCTGAGAGCTTGATCTTCTCGATGATTGGCTTATCATGGCCTTGGAGGAGAGCTTCAATGAGTGCTGCTGCTGCTGCTGCTGCTTCTGCTTCTCAACCTCTCCTTTGCGAACCTCGGAGAGCTTTGTGAGGTTCTCTCTGAGGTCTCCTGAGAGTTTGCTCTTCTCCATGATTGGCTTATCATGGCCTTCGGAGGAGAGCTTCAATGAGTGCTGCTGCTGATGCTTCTGCTTCTCAACCTCGCCTTTGCGAACCTCGGAGAGCTTTGTGGGGTTCTCTCTGAGGTCTCCTGAGAGTTTGCTCTTCTCCGTGATTGGCTTATCATGACCTTCGGAGGAGAGCTTCAATGAGTGCTGCTGCTGCTTCTGCTTCTGCTTCTCAACCTCGCCTTTGCGAACCTCGGAGAGCTTTGTGGGGTTCTCTCTGAGGTCTCCTGAGAGTTTGCTCTTCTCCGTGATTGGCTTATCATGACCTTTACAGGAGAGCTTCAATGAGTGCTGCTGCTGCTTCTTCTGCTTCTCAACCTCGCCTTTGCGAACCTCGGAGAGCTTTGTGGTGTTCTCTCTGAGGTCTCCTGAGAGTTTGCTCTTCTCCGTGATTGGCTTATCATGGCCTTCGGAGGAGAGCTTCAATGAGTGCTGCTGCTGCTGCTTCTGCTTCTCAACCTCGCCTTTGAGAACCTCGGTGAGCTTTGTGGGTTTTCTCTGAGGTCTCCTGAGAGTTTGCTCTTCTCCGTGATTGGCTTATCATGACCTTTACAGGAGATCTTCAATGAGTGTTGCTGCTGCTTCTGCTTCTCAACCTCACCTTTGCGAACCTCGGAGAGCTTTGTGGGGTTCTCTCTGAGGTCTCCTGAGAGTTTGCTCTTCTCCGTGATTGGCTTATCATAGCCTTCGGAGGAGAGCTTCAATGAGTGCTGCTGCTGCTGCTCAACCTCGCCTTTGCGAACCTCGGAGAGCTTTGTGGGGTTCTCTCTGAGGTCTCCTGAGAGTTTGCTCTTCTCCGTGATTGGCTTATCATGGCCTTTGCAGGAGAGCTTCAATGAGTGCTGCTGTTGCTGCTTCTGCTTCTCAACCTCGCCTTTGAGAACCTCGGAGAGCTTTGTGGGGTTTTCTCTGAGGTCTCCTGAGAGTTTGCTCTTCTCCGTGATTGGCTTATCATGGCCTTTGCAGGAGAGCTTCAATGAGTGCTTCTGCTTCTGCTTCTCAACCTCGCCTTTGCGAACCTTGAGAGCTTTGTGGGGTTCTCTCTGAGGTCTCTGAGAGTTTGCACTTCTCCGTGATTGGCTTATCTTTGTCGGGGGCGATACCGTCGCCAGCGGCTGGTGTTCGACGGTGGCGGCAGATGCGGAAGAGGTTGGCGAGGGGCTTGGTCAGTGACCCCAGGTAAGTTGGCCTCTTTCTCGGCGTGTCCATTTCTCTCTTTATTCCGGAGAATACCGAGATCGAAGTCCTGAGAAAATTAGAACAAAATTAGTGAGAGGACGAGAGAGAGAGGAAACGGAAGTAGCTGAGACGGCAGCGGCCTGTGATTTCCCAGAGGAGAGGCTCACCGGAGGAGGAGGAGGAGGAGGAGATTGAGATCTTTTGAAGTTATTCTGCTTTAAAAATGCTAAAGAATAGGGGAAGGAGATGATAAAGAGGGAAATACAAAAAAAAAAAAAAAAAAAAAAGGGGAAGCCGAAGAGAGAGAGATGTGGAAAGAGCTTAGTTAAGGAAAGAGTAATAATAGCACTAGATTCCAAATTTAAAAAAAATAAAGTCTATAATTATTCAAATTAATTTTCTGTAAAACATTTAGATCACTGCTTTGATGCATGGTCTAGCTTTGGTTTATAAGGAGGGATCTAGATTCTAGAATAGGATCTGTTCCGAGGGAAGAACACCAGGTCGTTTGCAACACTGGCTTCAATGGCGATAAGAATGGATGGAGTAGTTTTAGTACCATCTTCTCAATAGGCTACTCTTTATTATGTAGTCCATGACGAATATTTGAAAAAAAAGGAATTATACTTTTACGAGATTAATGGAATTTTCCAATAACAATAAATTAGTTTTTATGAATGAATCAGACCGGTATGGAATGCACGAAATATTATCAATTCTATGAACTCAAAAAATTTGAAAACGGGATGGTTTCCTCTTCAGCCCCATGCTACCAAACGGCCACATTAAATATTTTCTTCCTTTGTTCCTCCACCATTTCTTTCTTTTATTTTCCTTTATCCTTTTTTTTTTTACCATTTTCTTTTCTTTCCTTTTTTTTTTTCTTTCCTCTTTCTTTTTCTATTTAATTTTTTTTCCTTTACTTATTCAACTGATACACTACCACCGGAATTCACAAGCAAGGGTTCTGGCATATAAAGGCGACGAGGTGCGGAGAGGAAGAAAACGGGCGGAAATAAAGCCTTCTCCGTCTGTTTTATCTCCATTAAATGCGTGATTTATTACCAATTACCAACAATTTTTAGCATTAAATTCTGTCATTGCGTTTTCTCTGGTTCCTGAGGCCAGAGGACCTCGTCCATTGAACTTATTACAGGGAAACCTAGATGTTAAGGGTTTTTTTTTTATTAAAAAAAAAAAGTGCTCTAACTTATTATAGGCATTGGACAAATGTATGGAAGGATTTAAATGTGATATTAAACAGATATGATTCCAGCCGTTTTCTCAAAATGAATCCTATATAAAAACTGGTGTAACAAGTGAGGTAAATTAAAACTTATGAGTATAAATATATTTTTTTAAACTATCAACGTATATTTGATTTCTCGTTGTCATTAAAAAAAAAAAAATTCATAATAGTTTGATATAAAAATTAATAATTACCAACTAAAAAATATTAAAAAAAACAAAAAAAGAATCGATTAAAAATTAATAGTGATATAAAAAAATTGACTAAAAAATTTTTTAGAGAAAAAAAAGAGTTGACTAAAATAAATTAATAGTTTGATGTAAATAAAAAAAAATTATTTGAAAACAAATATGTTTTTAGTTGCTAACATGTTAATTGGGTCAATAAATGGGTTGGTATCCGAGCTTATTCGAATATATGAAAGTTGATGGATAAGATGAAAGAGCTATCAATGACATAGCCGCTTGATAAAGAAAGAAAGATTGCAATATCTCTATGCATAAATAGTTCAACATCATATGTAAAAAATATATTTTAAAGATTTATAACTCAAGTTCATTTGCTTTTAATTAATTACACTTTAAAGTTGCATGGATCCAGCTGCTTATAAGTTAAATAGGCCAAATGGTGGGTTTTGAAAGAGTATTATAGCGTTTTTCTCAAAGCCCTTCTTAGAGCTCCTCACGCTCTCTCTTTCCTTTCCCATGGGCAAGCATTCGTTGGCTTGATGAAATGCTTTTTATTAGTATGAGTTATAAGCCAATTTCTTAATTGACATGTGAAGATAACTTTTAAACATCGACAAATTGATGCCATCTATCAGAAGTCTTAAGCAAAGACACCCAACCATACAAACCAAAAGAAGAGACCAAGGGCAAATAATATCCAAATAGGCACAAGCCACAACTAAATTGGTTTCTAAAATTCCTTAGAGATTCGATGAAATTGATTCCAACACTTAGACCCCAGTGAATGCAACAACACCTGTTACGTAGGAGCAATATGATACTCTATTTTGATGTACGTATCAGTGTGTTAATCAGCCTAGTTTATAATTTGATCCCTCAAGGGTCTAGTTTTAGAGACCAATCCAATGTCAACAGGGAACTCATTGGGCCAACGGAGGCAACCAACCTCAACATGAGAAGGGGTGCAACTTGGGCCGGGTTCAATCCAAACCTGATCCGCGGAACTCGATTCGCAGCAATACTCAAACTCTAGTTTGCTTAACCCGAATCCGAAGGATCCGGATTGAACTCGGATCGATTTGCAACTTGGGCCGGGTTAGGATTGCAGTCAACCCGAACCCGAGAAAATCGAACCCACAAAGCCACAAGCAGTAGGCCCACTGGTGTTGTGGAAGTGATGATTTAGCCTTATTTGTTAGGTTTAAAGTATGTAGAGCTGACAATAGTTTTGTGGAAGTGATGATTCTTGGTATGAACATTCCACCAGAACCTCATTACCTTTTAAAATGAGCAATATATCTTTAACCATTGCATTTTATCATGTAATGTTGGTGGGCCAAACTAGTATCTTTATTTTTTTTAATTATCTTCTTTGAGACATTTGTAACTTCTAATATGAAGTTTGCCAAAATTTTATGAAAGCATGTTGGAAAAGGTGATGAGCAGAAAACTAAAACATCTGAATATAGGGGTAATGAGTAAAAAATTAGTGAGCTTTGGATGGTGAATGCAGTTTAGCTACTTGAAAAGATTTCTCATACCGGACTTATATGGTCTTCTAACTCTTTATATTGTCTCAATATTTTCTGCTTTTGAAGGATAATGGTGACTTCATCAATGCATACGATGGCTATTAAAATGTTATGCAACATTTGGATTACTTTGGATATGTTTTGGTTTAAGAATGTACTTTTTTTTGTTTAGTCTTATGTAAAAGATGTATATTTTTAACATGTAATTTGAAATGTGAAGCTTGTTTGTTTCAAACTTCAGCTTGTTTGTACAATGTAAAGCTTATTGTTTCAAACTTTAGCTTATTTGTGCAATGTTAAGCTTATTTGTTTCAGATTGTCATATTTTTTTTCTATCAACCCGAATTTCAACCCGAAACTCAACTCGAACCCAATTTTTAAAAATAGGGTTAGGGTTGAGGTTTTACAAATAGGGTTAGGGTTAGGGTTAGGGTTGACATTTTACAAATAGGGTTAGAATTAGGGTTCAGAAAATCCGAGTTTCATGAGCCCGAGTTGCACCCCTAATTTACATGAGCCTAGTGATGGCCCACCAAATTTGAATATCTTGAAAATAATATATGAGCATCAAGATAACTTGAAGAGGAGACTCACGATCAATTATCTAGCTGAGATGAGCATAATAGTCTAAAGATGCCAACTACTAACCAATGTTATATAGATCAATGCCTTGAAAAAATGAATTAAAGGATTGGGGCAGCTATATAACACGCCTGAAATCGAAAGCAAATTCATCGATCAATCTTGACCTTCCTAATGAACTTTTATTTACTAAAATAGTGATAGTCAAGCCTTTAACCCTTAAATACAAAATGTCATAGCTAGAGCCTTATGTTAGGACATCACATCTTGGTGACTATCTGAAAAGATTAAAGCTTTTATGTTATTACATAGCGTACCTGATACCATTATATCCCAAGCTTTCCCAAAGACACTAAAGAAAGCAATTCACTGTGGTATCCAAATCTTAAACCAACCTCCAACGAGCATGATGATGATCAAGCAGAGAAAAGATCCACCTTGGTTGGACAACATTATGATAGTGAGAAAAGCTGATAGGAAGTGGTGTTTGTATATCAATTTCATCATATTCCTAAATAAAGCTTAAGCTAAAGACAACTTTTCATTACCAAGATGAATCAGCTTGCGATATGAGCATATATTATTAAACTTCATAGATGCCTTCTCTAGCTACAATCAAATCCAAATGTACTCCGTAAATGAGAAAAAATAGTCTTTTTCAGCGAGAAGAATCTTTACTCTTATAAAGTAATACTCTTTAGATTGAAGAGTACTTCAGCAACTTGCAAGAGAGTAATGAATTAAATTTTCATAAGATTTCTTGATAAAAATACATGAGCTTATAAAATGACATGCTGATAAAGAGCATGAAAATGAATGGCATATGGCCAATTTGAGGCTTTTCAAGTACTTTTGTGCTACCAAATGAAGCTTGATCCAATCAAATGTATTTTTAGTGTTACCACAAGTAAATTCCTTAAATTTATGATTAGTCACTAAGAAATTGAAACAAACCCGGAGAAGATATGGGCAATCCTTGGCCGAGGTCTCCTAAAGTGGATTAAAGATGTACAGTGTTGCAGCAAGCTGCTTTATATTTAGGTTGGCTAAGAAATATTTATCCTTTTTCAAGGTATTTCATAATACTAAGAATTTTCAATGGATCAAGGAATGTCATAGATCATTTGAAGACCTGGAGAAATACCTCAGCTCTCTTTTCTTACTTTCCAACCCACGAGAAGGAGGGAGGAGCTATTCATTTGCCTAACAGCGTCTCAGATAGTAGTTAATTTGGTTCTTATTCATGAGGAAGAATGAAAGCAGAAGCTGATCTATTATGTGAGCTAAATACTTTGCGATACTTAGATGAGGTATCAACCAACTAAGACGTTTGTATATGCATTGGTTATCTTGACTTGAAGGTTGAGATCATATTCTTAAGTTCATATAATAGTAGCACTAACTAATGAGCTCCTGAGGTAGATTTTACAAAAGAATAATATAATGGATTAGTTGGTTAAGTAATTGATTGAGTAAATTTGATACCCAACATCAGTTGAGGTAGGCCATGAAAGTGCAAGCCTTGGCTGATTATATACTAAAGATGATGGTCCTAAATGAGCTCAAAGCTAATGCAATGGAAGGACTATTGCAGCAACCCATTTGGAGCCTATATTTAGTTGGAGCTTCTGTCACACCCCAGACCTAAAAATTTGAGCTAGGATGACAACCCACCGCATACCAGGCATGCAAGGCATCGCGAATCAAGATGTTTAATTCAAATATGACAATATCTATATATCATTTAAAGTCCATAACTTTAATACAATCCATAACTATAAGATTTGGGCTACAAGCCCTACATACAAACATCACTGGGGTTACATCAACATGATGGATCTAATTTATTTTAATAGAGGCTCCATCTACCCCATATTTCCTTCTTCAGTCCTCTGTGTTTGGAAAACATTGTGAGATTTAAATGAGCTCACACTCAATAAACAAGCCTACTATAAATAATATACTCCATTAATCATTTCAAGATATTATCAATCAAATCAGCTTTACAAATAAAAAGGTTCCAATTTCAAATACACTTGCCATATTATCATAATATGCATATCATTTTCTCAAAGTAATTTTGGAGGCTTAATCATATGATAAATATCGAAATATGCAATGTTAACAAACCCGCTGTATTTATATAATCACTATTTCTTATGTATCCCATGGCCCTACAACATCCAACTGGTGCATCACTCTTAAATGTTTCCTAAAAGGAAAGGTCCTGGTACAGCATTATGTCATATATCATAAACAATCACAACACACCTACAGATGTGGTCCTCCACATATCGTTCCTTATGAAGGTGGGTCCTGTATTACTTGGCATTTCACATCATTTCATATCACATGAGAACCGCGGCGACACATAATAACATAATCTCAATTATCATAATTATAATTTGCATGTAACATACCATGCATCAACATAAGCATAAGCTCCTCACATATACAGTGGTTTTAACATTATTAACCCTAGATCGCCAAGCTGTAAAAGAAAGGAATCCGCGCGATGTGTGGTACGCAAAAAGAGAGGAGAGGTTTTGAGCAAGAGATCCCTTCTGATGTGCGGTATGTGAAACGGATGGTCTGATTGGCTTTGGATTTGGGTATTGTTTTGTTTTATTTAATGTTAGATACTTAGATTGTTTGTTATCTGGTTTTCGTATTTGTTCGCCGTTCTCTGCAGTTGTATTTGGTGGCCATTATTAGAGGGTTGCCTACTAGGGTTTGGACGGGTTTATGCTGCTGGGTGCTGATTATTCTTTATTTCAAGAACTGATCCTTTTTGCATTTGTTTTTGTTAAAGTTGAAGAATTGATCTTTTGAGAGTTCTGGTGTCTCCTTGCTCACGAGTAAGAATTAGGATATTTGATGTTTGTGTTAACAAAATAAAATTCAATGGAGATCTTTTTCCCTGTTCCTGCTGATTTTTTTGGCTTCCGCTTGGATTTAGTTTGTTGTATGGTCCTTCATCTCGGAATGCAAGTTCCGAAATTCTTCTTTGATTGTCTCTTTGTAGCTTTTGCATCAAGAAAAGGGGAATTAAAAAAATTCTTGCTTCTGCTGCATCTTTCTGGGGATGTTCTTGTTCGTTTTATTTTTCTTTCTTTACTTTTTTTTAAATTTTATTTATTTCATTTCTATAGGTTTTCGCTCAAGAAACAAGTTCTCATTCTTCTGTTTTTAAATACACTTGACATGTCTCTCTTCCTATTAGAAATTCTTTCCTCTTTGACTGATACCGAATTCTTCTATGGTTGCTCGAAACAGGTTGAATGTGTATATTTATGATTATTTAGTGAAGAGAAACCTTCAGCCGCAAAGGCCTTCCAAGCTGAAGGAAAGGTATCTTCTGAGTCGGTAAGTTGCAGCAAAATTTTTGAAAGCCATAGAGGTTATTAGATGTTAAAGTTTATGGCATTAGGTATTAAAATTTATTATATTGATCTTAATTTTTTATTAAAAATTAATTTTTATTAATATAAATATATTTTTATATTAAAATAATTAAATCAATGATTTAACTGATAATTCGATCGTTGAATCGGTTATTCGATGATCCAAGCTCTTGATCGGGTCAATGTCTTAGTGGATCTAACAACTATAGTTTTGAGTACGATGAGAGCTGGGGAGTGACCGCTTGAGATAGAAATGGAAGAAAAAATATTAATTTTTGAAGAGGAAAAGTGAAGGGTTTCAAAAAGGAAGTGAAAAGGGCCGTGAAAAAGCAAAGATTCAAATTTATACATATCGTTTTTTATCATAAAATCAAATGTTTGATAATAGACATATCTCTTTACGTATCAGGCCAATGTCTACCATTATAAGCACCATGCTTATATTCACCTATTAAGAGCATCTGTCATACCAACTAAGGCATTATATTCACCAATTGCCTTACTTGGATCATGAGCATCGTGCTTCGATCCCATTATTATTATACCTCTATTTCAGTAAAAATTAATTGGCTCTGAAATCACTTGATACTATCATAAGTGTCACATTTATATCATCTATCAAAGGCACCTCTTAGACTAATTGCCTAACATTGCAAAGTCTTACTTCGGTGAAGTCTTACTTTGGTGATGGGTGCCGCTGGAAGATGATAGAGACGCTTCAAGAATTTGGGACTCGTATACATGCAAGGTTCTGAAGAGCAAGGCCTGATAGATTATTAGGTAGGCATGAGGAAAAAAAATATATTAGAAGATAATTTTAGCATGTTGGTTCCAAAATAAAAATATTCTCTATTAAAAAAATTAAAAAATAGATATCACTTTTGAAAAAGACTTTGTACACCGTATTCGGTGCAGCAAATCCTACATGGGCTGCATCACTTCTTTTTATTGGTCCACATGCATTCGATACCCATTAAAAAAATGTTAAGATAGCTTTATGACATCCCGACCAAAAAAATTACGATACATCAGTTTTAAAATTACGACATCATAGTTATAAAATTACGATACCCGTTCAGAAAAAAAAAAAATTACGATACCCCAGTTATAAATTTACGATATAAAATTACGATACCTATTCAGAAAATGTGTGTACATAAATTTAAAAAAAAAATCGAACGGGTATTAATGCATGTCATGTCAAAATTTAAGATCCCAGTTATAAAATTATGATACCATAGTTATAAAATAAAGCACCCATTAAGAAAGCCAAAAAAAAATTTATGACATTCCAGTTATAAATTTATGACACCCATTCAGAAGATGTGTCTGTACATAAATTTTAAAAAAATTGAACGGGTATTGTTGCTGGAAATCTGTTCTCCGACTCGGGTGCACCTCTGGCTCCTGATCCGAACGCCGATCTCGTCGCCTCGGGGTGGAACCTGCAAGACAATCCACGTGCAGAGGGTACTGTGGGAGTTGCCCTCTGTGAGGACCCTCGACGTCCAAGTCAGTGGAGATTCACAGCAAGCAGATGTGAGGAGAAGACTCTCACAGAAGAGCTCCCCTAGATGTGTGTTCTCTCTCGAGAGCTCTGAGCTCAGATGGAGCTGTTCTCAATGTGATGATGAGTGAAAATGAGTGAGTGTTCAAGCGTGCGTACCTGAGAGGTTGCAGGGCAGTGGTATTTATAGGGGATCAGCTTATTCTTTGGGCGTGTCGCGAGGGGAGGTCTAAAAGCCGTTAGGATTTAGAACGGATTCGAATCAAGTTTGTTATGAGGTCAGTAGGATCCGTATCTTATCAGTTAGAGGATCGACGGCTGGGAGAGCTGGTTGATGCCTTGAGATTCAGGGATTACATAGGTTCTAGGCCACTCCTGTGGGTCTTAGGCCACTCTTGGGTATGATTTTCGTTTTGAATCTCATTCAGTTATAGTGGATTTGCACTCTCTCGCACCGGATTTCACAGAGGTATTCGAGCACCTCGGCCCGGCTGAGGCGAGGGGCAATTTGGTTTTCTGAGGTATAAAATAGCTTCGTCTGTAGAGGTGTGGGGATGGCTTGGGTTTCGAGGTATAAGGATGGCTCGGGTAACCAAAGTATGAGAATGGCTCGGGTTGCCGAGGTATGAGAATGGCTCGGGTAACCGAGGTATGAGAATGGCTCGGATAACCGAGGTATGAGAATGGTTGGGGTTGTCGGGACGACCTGACGCCGCTGAGGGCGATTGGGCTTCGCTGCTTAGTGGTTTGATAGCTGGCTGATAGGACGTTGGAATTGGACTAGACCCAATTGTCGATGTGTGCGGTCATTAATGCAGTGACGATTTTATCCCTCAACACATGCCCCCCACTCCCTAGTCCAAAGTGTAAGTTTGGATATAAGGAGTAGAGTTCCGAAACAATCTTATTTGGGGGATTCAAAAAGGCGGGCAATGATAATCTCGTAAATGATGGGCCGCTATTTTGTCATCATTTTCTCCGTAGCTCGAGGAAGAAATGCCTCGTTTCCAGCAGGCCGCGATAGCGAGAATTCCACGTGGTGGGACTTCTTTATTTCTGGCTCCTATATCGGAAGTTTTGGCATCTTGGGCTTTCCTTCTAAAGCGTTTATTTAAAGAGGGCTAGGGCAGCGCTCCTTCTGCAACGCCTCTTCGTCCCTGCCATAAAGATTTTACATTTGTTCTCTGAGCCCTTGCTTGCTTATTCGTATCATGTCCCTTATTCAGCCAATATGAAGGGTCCAGGTGATGTTGCCTCTAAGGTAACCCTTGACGACCTGAATAGGATCTATCACCATTACAGGGTTCCTCGGGATGTAGCCTTATGGGTGCCGAGGGCTGAGCACAGGGTTTTGACCAAGTTAAGCCGCGGAGTCTTCTTCTATGAGGAGAGATTGAGGGAGGTCTCTGATTCCCTCTTCGCCCGCTGGTACAGGAGGTGATGAGGTTCTATAATTTATGTCCAACAATGGTAGCTCCAAATAGCTGGCGCAGTCTTATCGGGTTCATCTCGATGTGCAGTCGTGTTGGGGTGACTGTGACCCTTCCTATATTCTGAGTTTGCTACAACCTGATTTTCGGAAGGAGCTCTGAGTGGCCCTACATTGGTTCTCGAAAGTCGTTCAAGATGATTTCTGATAACCCATCTTCGATAAAGGAGTGGAAGTCCCAATTTTTCATTGCTAAAGAAAACATCGGTTCAAATTTTCCGAGGGGATGGGCAAGTTATGTGAAGGATCTGAAGGCATGCCCGGAGTTGAGTGAGCAGAGAAGAGAGATCTGGTAACCCTTCGCAGTGGTCAGGAGGTATCAGCCAGCACTCTATTAGCAGAGGATGCCCTTTTGACCCTCAAGGTGAGTCTTTGCTCTGATGGTCAGTGTGTTTATGTAATTCCACTACTGTTTAACTGAACATGCTGTGTTTTCAGCTGAGAGGTATGCATTCATGAGCCAAATGAGGAAGGAGCTAGGCAAGCGCCATAGGAGCTCCGATTCCGGGGACAAGCATAGGTCTGAGAAGAGGTCTCGTCCTTCCGGGTCTCACCCGAAGGAGCCGAGGAGAGACGGCATTGGCCGTCACTCTTCCACCCCTAAGAGGGGGGAAGTAGGAGTGTCGGTCGCAGTTGGTGAACCCCCCCTACCGGAGGGGGACACAGTAGTGGGGATGGAGAGTACCGTTGGGGAAAACTTGGAGCTGTAGAAGTTTCCCCCCTCAAGTAGTGATTGTGTAGATGATGAGAAGATGTCGTCAGTCCATCCGGCGATCCTCCTGCCAGAGGTTAATCATCTTCAGTTACTAGCGGTGGGGAGCCCACTGCGCGTGGAAGAGGCCTCTACTCAGGTGGAGGGGTCAGGAGACGCAGTGACGGCTACCAAAGCTCGAGTGGAGCCGCCTGTTGAAAGGTTGGTGGAGGCCAAGGTGCCTCCTACTGAGGGTCTCTCTCTTATGGTACGAGGGAATGTCGTGAAAGAGATTGAAGTACAGGTGGAGTCTGTCGGAGATGAAGCAACAATTGGAGAGGGAAGAGGAAGAATCACTGAATGAAGGGGACGCTCGGGCCGAGGTTCCCTCAACCGGGGCCAAAGCATCCGAGGCCCTGCAAGCTAAAGTTCTGATGGAGGAAGCCGAGCGGATGGTGGTTCCTCAGGCCAAAGTCCCTCAGGCCAGCCCTTCGGCTATGAGTTCTCTTTCCCACAGCCCAGAGATGGATGGCATGCTCACCGTCTTGATGAAGTTTGTACTGCGCGGGGGGGAGTTCCTCGATGGAGGAGCTTGCAGTCGGGGATATTATTGATGCAGCTTTTGGTCAATCCGGGGCGCCGAAGGATGTTTACCTTTTTCCAAAATAAATAATGCCACTCTCATGAAGATTGCTACTAACTACACCTCCCGAGTAAGTCATCGTACCAAGATTGTAATTCTTAGTTAGTTGGTTCGGTCGTGGTTTCTTACTTGTGTTTTTCTGCAAATGCCTTGATTACGAGGGCGCTGAATTGGCGCTTAAATTTGGCCACTGGGGCCTGCGCTCAGGCCAGGAAGGAGGCAGCCGACCTTCGGACAAGGGTGGATTCGACCAGCCGGCTTTCCAGGGCCTTAGCATCAGTTAAGGTGGACCTTGAGAAGATGGGCGAGTCTTACCGAATTACCGCCGAGAGGGCCTTTCGGCTCGAGGCTCAAGTCAAAGAGCTCCAGGGTTTTCATGAACAGTCGGATAAGGCCTGTCTGGAGTTATCACAGATCAAGTCTAAGCATGTCGTCGAGGTCAATGCCTTGCAGCGGCACTTTGACAAGAGGTGGGGTCAGCTGAAAAATAGTCATGCCGAGGAAAAAAATAATTGGAGCAGGAGGCTCAAGGAGGAGGAGCGTAAGTGCCAATGGCAGCAAGATCAGCTTGCCAGCCTGAATAAGAAACTCATTGATAGGGAAGATCGGCTGAAATGGCAGCATGATCAAATTGCCAAGCTCACCACTGATCTCAACCAATGTCAGCGGAAAATCGAGGACAAACAATCCCGAATTAGTGACCTCAAGGAGGGTCTCCAATAGAATAAAGCGGCCAAATTGAAGGCCCTGGAAAAGGTCCATGAGCTGAGCGATAAAATGGCTCGGCGGGAGGAAGAGGTACAGTGTCTTCTCATTTACTTGCTTCTGGCATTTTTCTTTTGTTTGTGGACAAGAACGACCTGATGTTTGTAGATGGGAAAAATCGGGCTTGAGGCGCAGGAGTAAGTTAAGGCTCTAAGGGTGGAGTAGACCGCGAGTCGCCAAATGAACCTCGAACTTGGGGACCAGCTAGCTAAAGCTAACGACCGAATTACCTCGGCTGTGGAAAAGTACAAAAGTTTTGTTCGATTCTTTGAGGAGCATAAAGAGGCTTGTGCTGATGCATTTCGATTCGGCGAGGAGAAAACTCGAGTGAAGATCTCTCGAGTATATCCCGAGTTGGATTTATCTTTTTTGGAGGCTGAGCTATTTGATACTCGTACCCCAGGGGCCGAAAAAGCGAAATATGGAGACATCTCAGACGTTGACTTTGACGCTATCCTAGGCCCTAATGAGGCCACGGCTCCTGAAGAATGCCCTCAGCCTGCTATCGAGGAACCCGAGATTTCTCTTCCAACAACATTTGAAGTGGGTGAAGCTAATCAAGTCCTCCCGGATGTTACCGAGGAGGTTCCTAGGACTGGCCCAAACCCTGATTCTTAAGGGCTGCTTATGTATTTTGCTTTTTCAACTTGTAATTCGACTAAAATTCAATGAATGAACCTTTGTCTTATTGCTTTGGTCATTGTTTTTTCGAATGACCTTTTTGTCAGGAGTTCCTTTGATCGTAAACGAAATGTGCTTTCAGGTCGGATTGCCCTTAAGGGTTCCAAATTGAAGATTCTGCCAGATCGACTGGTTTTGCTGATGCATAAAATCGTTCGGTTTTGTCATGGAATGTAACTCCGACTTTGCCTCGGTTGGGGCCGAGGTTAGGTGCGTGCAAGCCAACTTGGTTTGCTGAGACACGAAATGGTTCGGCGTGAAATGACCGAGGATGGTGAAAATACCTCGGCTAAGGCCGAGGTTAGATAGCTCGGTTTATCCGAAGCAAAAAGTTGGTACATTTTTTGCTAAGGCGTATAAAACGGCTTTGCCGAAGGACGCTTTATTTCTGCCTAAGGCATTTATCTCATTGGCCTTTTCCAACGCGGGTCTCTTTAACGTATGCGATAAGCACTCGATCGCCATTGGGCGGTGTCATTTTTGAAAGGGGATTTCTCAGGCCTGCCCATATCTTAAGGACCTGCGGTCGGTTTCCTGCATTTAAGACTCTTGATTTGAGATTAGAAGAAAAACTTCATCTTCCATCATGGCCTGGGAGGCGCGTCCAGCGCGCTTTGGAAAGTGCCCTTTTCTTTTGATCTACCACGTGGCAGCGTGGCCAGGGCATTTCAAATTCCGGGGCTCCCTTCTTTAATGACCACCCTGATTTGCTTGGCTATAAAATGGGGAGAGCGGGCCATGTTAGGCTATCTCCCAAGACCTTATCTTTCTATGAGTTGTAAGGGCTCTCATGGCGCCTGTTTCATTGAGAGCGGAGAGATCGAGCTTCCCTTTTGAAAGCTGGTTCGTCCCAGATAGCTGGGGTGATGGAGAAGCTGCTGAAGAGCAGGCAGTCCTTAAGGAAGGAATTCTCGGAGGTCATATGAAGAGCGCATGGGATGCCCATAGAGGTCATATGGGGAGCGCACGTACGCGCTTCCTGTGTGGCCTTTGTCACTTACCATGGGGACCATAGGAAACGCAAAGCATACGTATTCCCCCTGGAAGATATGGAACTTACCTCCTTCCTCCATTTGGATCCCTCAGTTCATCCACCTGAGGAATATTTTTCCATGTGAGGAGGGGAGAGAGCTGTGTTGGTCTGCTGGTCCCCTGTCTATGTTGTTGGGCAGTGGCTAGCAGCCAACATCCCACTCGGGGAGGAGGCATCATTGGCATAAGCATCCAAAAGTCTTTGACCTAGTTAGGATCCCTCAACGTGTCCGTCCGAGAGATCCATGGATGGCCTACTTTGTTCTTTGGCATTAACCAGTGGCCCAATGGAGCCGATTGGTTTTTCTGATTTCTGGGGTCGGATGTAGAAACATCATTATCGATCGAAGCTGCTCAGTCGAGCTTTTATTTTATTAGTATTTTCTGTGCTGTGACGCACTTGTAATGCCTCTTAGGAGGTTGTAACTTTTCACTAATAAAGAAAGTTCTTACTCTTTCTTCTTCGGCCGCTTGTTTCTCTTCTTGATTTGGCTATGTCGAAAGCCGTTCTACTTGTGTTATGCTTGTCGGATTATAGCATAGTTTAAAGATCCAGCAACGTCTTTGCCGCTTTATTTTTGTTAAGCATAGTATTCAGTCCTCTGCGGAGGAAGTGTTCACCTCTATTTATGCCAGAGAGAGGCCTGGGCGGCCCTATGAACTTATGATGTATATATGATCCTACTTGAGGGGATGAAATAACTTCCATAATCTTGTCGGTAGATGGAGAAAGGTTACTTACCTCTGCCGAAGTATGATAGGATGCCTTAGTCGTGCCAGAATGTTTGAGAAATCACTCGACTAAGCCGAAGCTTTAGGCGATGTTCATAAATACACCACTCGGTTTGGCCGAGGCTTCGGAGATTATTCAGAAATATGTCACTCGGTTTGGCCGAGGCTTCGGTGATTGTTCAGAAATATATCACTCGGTTTGGTCGAGACTTCAGAGATTGTTCATAAATATATCACTCAGTTTGGCCAAGGCTTCGGAGATTGTTCAGAAATATATCACTTGGTTTAGCCGAGGCTTCAAGATTATATTTTACTTGGCGCTGCCAAGGTATGGAGACCGTCACTCGGCTTGGCCAAGGCTTCAAGATTATATTTTACTTGGTGCTGCCAAGGTACGAAGCTCTCTCGGCCTAGCCAAGGTTTGTTAAATATATTTTACTTGGCACGGCCAAGGTACGGAGATTGCTCGGCCCGACCTAGGATTAAAAAGATTATATTTTACTTAGCACTGCCAAGGTACAGAGACCGTCACTCGGCTTGGCTGAGGCTTCAAGATTATATTTTACTTGGCGCTGCCAAGGTACGAAGCTCTCTCAGCCCAGCCAAGGTTTGTCAAATATATTTTACTTGACACGGCCAAGGTACGGAGATCGCTCGGCTCGATCGAGGATTAAAAAGATTATATTTTACCTGGCGTTGCCAAGGTACGGAGACCGTCACTTGGCTTGGCCGAGACATAAAGATTATATTTACTTAGCACGGCCTAGGTACGGAGATCGCTCAGCCCGGCCGAGGATTAAAAAGATTATATTTTACTTGGCGCTGCCAAGGTATGGAGACCGTCAATCGGCTTGGCCGAGGCTTCAAGATTATATTTTACTTGGCGCGGCCAAGGTACGGAGATCGCTTGGCCCGGCCGAGGATTTAAGATTATATTTTACTTGGCGCTGCCAAGGTATGGAGACTATCACTCGGCTTGGCCGAGGCTTCAAGATTATATTTACTTGGCACTGCCAAGGTACAAAGCTCTCTCGACCCAACCGAGGTTTGTCAAATATATTTTACTTGGCCCAACCAAGGTACGGAGATCACTCAGTCCGGCCGAGGATTTAATGTATAGCAAGACCTGCTTCTCATTGCAGCTTTCAAGGAGAGTTATAAAAATTTTGCAGAGTCTTTGAGAGCTAAATTTAATTCAATGAACAGAATGAGTTCAGTAAGAGCGTACTTTTACTGATTGTTGGCCCAGATGGCAACCCAAGAGGGGGGGTGAATTGGGTTCTTAAAAAAAATTAACCTTTTAAAACGATTGGTTTTGGAATCAACAAGATTAAGTGCAGGATAAATAACAGCCACAAACAAAGAAATAGAGTGAGACAATCGAAGCACGGCAAACACAAGGATTTTATAGTGGTTCGGTGTATCCAACACCTACGTCCACTCTCAAGTTCCACTTGGGTCCACACTATAATCTACTAGATTACAGTCGAGTTGTTTTACAAGCTCACAACTCAAAACTTATTGTTTTCTCGGGATCACAATGAACCCAGCTAGTTTTCTGGGCTCACCAGCACAAAACCCAAACCCAAGCTAATCTAGCTTGTCCCGAGGTATACTACCTCCACTAATTCAATCCCCCTGATTGAAGTAGCAAAAACAAATAACAATAGAGTTTACAATAACAAACAGCCCCTTAAATGAGCAAATATTCAATGTAAATAAACAAGGTTAGAAAAGCCTGTTTGAAGCAGATTGGATTTGAGCTTTTCTTCTTTTCCTCTTCTCCTTTGAGATGTTGAATCAGGCCTCAGCTCGGATTCTTTACAAATGTTGCAGATGAGAAGTTGGAAAATCACAGAACAGAGCTTTTGGCTCCTTTTTCTTCTTTTGGGAAATCCTCCGATTTTTGACTTTGAATGCCTTGGATTTCTCTTTGAGCTTTCTGGAGTTGATGGATGAACTTTGACTCTTTTCTCTTTGATTTCAGGCTCAAGACTTCTTGGATTTTTCAAATGTTTTCTCTCTATTTTCCATCTCCTTTTTTTTTTTTTTCAAACGGACGAATCCCCCTTTTTATAGATCCATAGGTGAAATATAGCCGTTGGAATGTACCTGGATAGATTGTCCATACAGAAAATATAGCGTTAGAAGTTAGGTAAAGAAAATATTACCGTTTGAGCTGATCTGGCATTTTGAAAATCCGTTCCTGACAGGTTGGAGTCGGCTCCAACTTTTCAGGTGTCGGCTCCAAGTCGGGTAACCAAAAATAGAAAGTACAAAGTTCGTTGAGGAGTCGGCTCCGAAAAAGTTGAGTGTCGGCTCGCCGCATTCGGGAGTCGGCTCCAAAAACTGTAAGTGTCGGCTCCAGAGAAGTCCAAAAACACACGTTCTGTTCTCGCATTGGAGTCGGCTCCAGACACTGTAAGTGTCGGCTCCGAAACTCTGGGTGTCGGCTCCGAAACTCTGGGTGTCGACTCCAGACCATGCCAAAAATCAGAAAGACATTTGATTGGCCATGGGGTCGGCTCCAGACCTTCTGGGTGTCGACTCCAGGCTCTGAATTTTGAAACTTACTTTAGGCATTTGATTCAAAACATTTCTTTATGCCTTTTGATTGATCAAAGATTTTTTAAGCCCTGAAACACTTGTTAAATTTATTAGTAACAAAATGAATATACTCATGTCTTTTATTAATCATCAAAATCAATAATTGGGTCAACAATCTCCCCTTTTTGATGATTATAAAAACATTGAGTATATGCATGAGTAAACAAATTCTCAAATCAAAATTTTCAAATATGTGATCCTCACAGTAAGCTCCCCCTGAATAAGGTAGCTCCCCCTATGAAGTTCAATTTAACAATTGTTCTTCTTTCTAATAGAAAATTTTAGTGTTTGATACCATAAGGTAGATATATCAATTTTAACTAAGCTTATTTAAACCAATGCATATACAAAAGCTAAATATTTCTTCCCTCTTTATTTGTCTCCCCCTTGTTTTTGTTTTACAGTCAATGCATATACGATTTTACATAACTCTCCCCCTTTTTTGTAATCAACAAAAAGATCAAGAAGGGTTAAGTAAAATGACAAAATTGATAGATTTTTCAAGGTCAAAAGATATTCATTAAGTATAAGATAAGTTCATTACAACAAAAGTCAAATGTTACAAAATGAAACTTCATTGTATCAAACATTAAACTATACTCATTACATTGAACTTCAAGATAAATCAAACTAGACTAATTATCAAAGACACTTCATTACAAGATAATCAAAAATGAGTTCTAAGAAGTCTTTGCAATTCTTCTACAATCTTTCCATCCCTTCACTTTGAGTCCTAACAAATTCTTTTAATCTTCTGTCAACAAATGCACATGCAGTCATAATCTTGTCTTGAAGCTCAGCATTGCATTTGGAATATGTCTCTGAGTCTCCACCAATATCCTTAAGTTCTTCAAATATGTTCTTGAGATCATTCCTTAAGGATTCAGCAGAGGAACCAAGAGTGGACTCAATCTTACCAATGCGATCATCCAAAGAGTAAAGGGTTTCTTTCAAATTCATAAACTATCAAACTTCATTTCTTCTTTTTGAGCAGCAAATAAGCTTTTGAGTTGCTCTAACTGAATATCAGAAAATCCGACAGATGACACAGATGGCGGTACAGGAACTGGAGCAGGAGCAGGAGCAGGAGCAGGAGGTGGTGAAGATCTGCTAGGCTCTGGTGAAGGATGCCTCGCTGAAGGACCAGCCTCAGATGGTGCAGAAGATCTAATCTCAGTGGCTCTCTCATCCAGATTGCCTTTCCTCTCCCATTGTCCATTTACTTTAACAAAGCCCATCCGGTGCACAGTAGCCAAACTATAGTAGTCAGTATGCCTAAGGTTCTTTGAAGGCTCACTGTCAGAAATCACAATTCCTTGGCTTCTGAAAACCATAGTCAAGATCATACCATAGGGCAGTGAAGATCTCCTTTTGCCCCCAGCCTCAGCCATGTAGAAAATCATCATCGCAGCAAGGTTAATAGGCTGACCAGTCAGAACACTGTCCATCACCACAATGTCTCGCTCCGAGACATACTCAAAGCGGCCAGTCTTAGGGAATAAAATTCTACTGCAGATGTTGTGAAGCAATCTAAGTTCCAAGGGCAACTGATTAGCCCTAACTTCTTCAAATTCAGAAACTTCTCTACCTAACATCCTTGATAGTGCATCAGACCTCTCACTATGAATATCAGCTACTAATCCAGTGACAGGAATGCTCAGAAGATTTCCTAACTTTTGAAATGTAAGGTGGACTCTTTTTCCTCTAACAGAGCTTACAATCCCACCGTCACCCCTCGATAAATTGAAATAGAATTCCTTGACTAGGGCCGGATAGGTGGGAACATCCAATGAACAGACCTTGTCCCATCCAAGCTCTTTGATTTGTCTTCCAATTGAAAAACCCTCCGACTCAAAGAAATCAAAATCAACCTTTCTACCCATAGTAATAACTCTCCCGGCTAAGGTGTCTACCTGAGGAGATGAGGGACCAGGATTATCCGAATGGGTTGAGGAATCATCGTCGCTTGGAGACGGCTCGCGAACGGGACGCCTCGCCGTACGCTTTCGGTGGTCACGGGAGCTCCAAGAACTGATCCTCTCCGCTTAGGTGCCATGGAAATCCTTGGGAATGTTCGATTTGAGGAGAATTTGGCTTGGAAGGTTTTGAGAGAGTTTGGAGAAAGTTTGGAAAGGGATTGAGAATGATTGAAATGACGGAGGTGTCGACTCTGCCCTAATAAAGTCAACTTGGGACCCCCAGGTGTCGACTCCCGCAAAGTCGGGTGTCGACTCCAAGTCGCTAACACAGTTAGCGCTCGAACTGGAGTCGGCTCCACTTATACGGGTGTCGGCTCCAAGGTCAAGGACCGAGAGCGACACAGAAGAGGTGTCGACTCCTCAAACTAAGGTGTCGACTCCACTGACAGTTTCAGAAAAAAAGATGAGTTTCAAACATCCGAAACTTGTCAAAATAGGGTCAATAAATTTTTAAAAAATCTTTGGAATATGAAGAATCAAATTGCATAAATGACTAGATAAATTGTCCTTAAAATTATGAAAGGAATTTCAAGAAATTAATAGAAATCTAGATAGTCATTCCTTAAAGTTTCAAAATCATTCCAAAGGGTCACAAATCCCTAATTCACCTCTTAGATAACAAAATCTCTCTTCACTCAAAGGTTTTGTAAATATATCAGCTAATTGTTCTTCAGTATTAACATAATCAAGACAAATTTCATTATTAGCCACATGTTCTCTTATAAAGTGATATCTAATTTCAATGTGTTTTGTTCTTGAATGTTGAATTGGATTTTTAGTTAAATTTATTGCACTTGTATTATCACATCTAATAGGAGTTTTATCAAGTGTTATGCCATAATCTTCAAGTTGTCGCTTAATCCAAAGGATTTGAGCACAGCAACTTCCAGCTGCAACATATTCTGCTTCAGCAGTTGATAATGCAACCGAATTTTGCTTTTTGCTAAACCAAGAGATTAAGTTACTTCCTAAGAATTGACATGCACCACTTGTACTTTTTCTATCTAGTTTACATCCAGCATAGTCAGAGTCAGAATATGCAATCAAGTTTAGTGTTGAGTCTCTAGAATACCATAATCCTACATTTTTAGTTCCACTTAGATATCTTAAGATTCTTTTCACAGCAATTAAGTGAGATTCTTTAGGATCAGATTGAAATCTAGCACATAGACAAACAGCAAACATGATATCTGGTCTACTAGCTGTTAAGTAAAGAAGAGATCCGATCATACCTCTATAATATTTTTGATCTACTTTCTTACCATCTTCATCTTTGTCTAATTTGCATGAAGGACTCATAGGTGTTCCAAGGGGTTTAATTGACTCCATTCCAAACTTCTTGAGAAGTTCCTTTGTGTATTTTGCTTGATTGATGAAAATCCCCTCTTTGCTTTGCTTGATTTGAAGTCCTAGGAAGAAGTTGAGTTCTCCCATCATGCTCATTTCGAATTCACCCTGCATTAACTTAGCAAATTCTTGACACAAAAGATTGTTAGTAGCACCGAATACAATATCATCAACATATATTTGTACTACTAATAAATCCTTGTCTTTTCTTTTCAAAAATAGTGTTTTATCAACATTTCCTCTTGTAAAATCATTTTCAATCAGAAATTTACTTAATCTTTCATACCAAGCTCTAGGTGCTTGTTTTAAACCATATAGTGCTTTGTGCAATTTAAAAACATGATTTGGAAATTCATGATCTTCAAAACCAGGTGGTTGTTCAACAAAAACTTCCTCATTTATAAATCCATTTAAAAATGCACTTTTAACATCCATTTGAAATAAATTGATATGCATATGACATGCAAATGCGAGTAATAATCTAATTGCTTCTAATCTAGCTACAGGTGCAAAAGTTTCATCAAAATCAATTCCTTCTTCTTGATTATATCCTTTTGCGACTAATCTAGCTTTGTTTCTAATTACTATGCCATTTTCATCTAATTTATTTCTAAATACCCATTTTGATCCTATAACAGAATGATCTTTAGGTCTATCTACAAGGGTCCAGACATTATTCCTAGTAAATTGATTTAATTCCTCTTGCATAGCTAACATCCAATTATTATCTTTTTCAGCCTCTTCAATAGTTTTAGGTTCAATTTGAGATACAAATGCAAGATGATTATTGATGTTTCTCATTGATGATCTAGTTCTTACTCCTTGAGATGGATCACCTATAATTAATTCTTTTGGATGACCATAGGCATATCTCCAATCTCTAGGAAGATCTACATCATCATGATTTGCATCAACAACATCAACACTAGGAGAATCATCATCTTTAGCTCCTTGTTCATGATCTGAAGATACATCTATATTCAATTTTTCAATGTCCCTTTCTAATATGTTTGTATCTTCTTCATCATCAATCTTTCCTGAACTCGATGCTAAAGATTCATCAAAAACTACATGAATAGATTCTTCTACAATTAAGTTTCTCTTGTTAAACACTCTATAGGCTTTACTAGATGTTGAATATCCTAAGAATATGCCTTCATCTGATTTTGCATCAAATTTTCCTAGATTATCTTTACCATTATTATGAATGAAACATTTACAACCAAATGCATGAAAATAACTTATGTTTGGTTTTCTATTGTTCCATAGTTCATAAGGAGTTTTCTTAAGGATTGGCCTAATTAAAGCTCTATTAAGAATGTAACATGCCGTGTTTATAGCTTCCGCCCAAAAGTACTTTGGTAGGTTGCTTTCACATAGCATGGTACGGGCCATGTCTTCTAAAGTTCTATTTTTTCTTTCTACTACTCCATTTTGTTGTGGTGTTCTAGGTGCTGAAAAATTATGATGGATGCCATTTTCAATGCAAAAGTTTTCAAATAAATGATTTTCAAATTCAGTGCCATGATCACTTCTAAGAGACACTATGGTGTTGTTTTTCTCATTTGTGACCTTCTTGAAGAATTTCAAAAATATTGGAAAGGTCTCATCTTTATGAGCTAAAAACAATACCCAAGTGTATCTAGAATAATCATCTACAATCACAAGACCATATTTCTTTCCTCCTAGACTAGTGGTTCTAGTAGGTCCGAAGAGATCCATGTGAAGTAGTTCAAGTGGCCTAGAAGTGGAAACAATGTTTTTAGTTTTGAAAGAGTTTCTAGTTTGTTTTCCAAATTGACATGCATCACAAATTTTGTTATTTTCAAAATCTAGTTGTGGAAGACCTTTTACTAAATCCATTCTAATTAATTTTGAAATTAGGTGCGTGCTTGCATGACCTAATCTACGATGCCACAGCCATCCAATCTCATTCATATTAGCATTATTAGCAACTAAGCAATGATTACTAGTAGACAAATTGTCTAAATCAATCAAGTATACATTGCCATTTCTATTTCCAGTAAATACAATGCTATTATCAATGGGATTAGAAACAGTGCAAATAGAAGCTTCAAATGATACTTTGAAACCTTTATCACACAATTGGCTAATACTTATTAGATTATGCTTTAAACCATTAACATATAAGACATTTTCAATAAATGTGGAGGGAGTTATTTGAATTTTACCAAACCCCATGATCTGGCCTTTGCCATTGTCACCAAACGTAACAACTCCTCCTCTTTTGCTTTCAAGGGTGATGAATTGATCCTTGTCACCCGTCATGTGTCTTGAGCAGCCACTATCGAGATACCACTTTCGCTTTGATCTTTTGGCCGCAAGACACTCCTGCAAAAATGATCAAGTCTTATATTTAGGTACCCAAGCCTTCTTGGGTCCTTCATGGTTAGTAGCAATAAAGATTGTTCCTTTTGGAACCCATATTTTCCTTCCTTTACTACTTAAATTCTTGTTAATTTTCTTAAAATTACATTCAAAGGCTTTGTGTCCCTTTTTGTTACAATAATGACATAAAACTTCATTTTTATCTTGTTCTTTTCTAAAAAGTTTTTGACATACTTTTGTTTTATGTTAGGCCTATAACCTAATCCTGCCTTATCAAATATAGCTCTTTGATTACTCAATAATAAGTTAAGTTTTTCAGAACTATATGTAAATTTATCAACTATATTTTTATATTTATCAACTTCCTTCTTTAATCTATCATTTTCTTTGGAAATTGATTCTTTTTCTTCAATCAAAACTTCATTTTCTGATTTCAATTTTTCAACCTCATGAGTAAGATTATCTTTTTCTTTGACAAGATTTAATTTTTTTTTCAAGATTTGTTTTCTTTTTCAGAACCTTAAAATCTCTTACTAATTCATTGAAAGCTTCATATAATTCATCAAATGTAAAATCATCATAAAGGGTTTCAGTACTTACCTCGTCGTCGTTCGCCATAAAGCAAATGTTGGCAACTTCCTTTTGTTCCTCCTCGGAAGAGGATTCTTCACTATCACTCCAGGTTGCAACATACGCCTTTCTTCTTTTTCTTGTAGACTTTCTTTAATTGAGGACAGTCATATCTGAAATGCCCTGGTTTCTTGCACTCATAACAAATTAAGGGCTCTTTTTCTTTTTCTTTGTCCTTCTCTTTCTCTTTTTCTCCTTCCATTTTTGTTCCAGACTTTTTCTTGTGGAAGGGTCTCCTTCTTTGCATGAATTTTTTAAATTTTCTAGCAAGGAGTGCAGTCTCATCATCATCATCACCATCACTGCAGCTTTCCTCACTTTCTGCAGCCTTAAGAGCAATTCTTCTTCTTCTTGACTTCCTCCTCTTGATGTTGTTTCATGGTTAGCTCATGAGTCATCAAGGATCCAAGTAGCTCCTCCAAAGGTAAAACATTTAAGTCCTTGGCTTCTTGGATTGCAGTCACCTTCGCTTCCCATGATCTTGGAAGTGACCTAAGAATTTTACGCACAAGTTCAGAGTTAGTGTAGGTCTTGCCAAGACTTTTCAGACCATTTACAATATCAGTAAATCTAGTGTACATGCATGTGATGGTTTCAGTTTGTTCCATGCTAAACAATTCATACTTGTGCACTAGAATATTGATTTTGGATTCCTTTACTTGATTAGTACCCTCATGGGTAACTTCTAATCTATCCCAAATTTCTTTTGTAGAAATACATGTAGAAATTTGATTAAATTCATTTGCATCTAATGAACAATATAAACATTCATGGCTTTAGCATTGAGCTGAGCCAACTTCTTATCATGTTCATCCCATTCCGTTTCCGGTTTAGGAATCTCCATGCCATTAATTCTAGCAGTGGGTGTGTGTGGTCCATTGACTATAATGCTCCATAGATCATAGTCAAGTGCTTGAATAAAAATTTTCATCCTAGCTTTCCAATAACCATAATTAGTTCCATTAAACAAAGGAGGTCGATTAGTGGATTGACCTTCTAAATAAGATGAACTAGCTTGAGCTGCCATTTGGATCTTTAGCTCTTGATCGTTAGACCAAATTCAAATGAGCACTTGCTCTGATACCAATTGTTGGCCCAGATGGCAACCCAAGAGGGGGGGGTGAATTGGGTTCTTAAAAAAAATTTAACCTTTTAAAACGATTGGCTTTGAATCAACAAGATTAAGTGCAGGATAAATAATAGCCACAAACAAAGAAATAGAGTGAGACAATCGAAGCACGGCAAACACAAGGATTTTATAGTGGTTCGGTGTATCCAACACCTACGTCCACTCCCAAGTTTCACTTGGGTCCACACTATAATCTACTAGATTACAGTCGAGTTGTTTTACAAGCTCACAACTCAAAACTTATTGTTTTCCCGGGATCACAACGAACCCAGCTGGTTTTTTGGGCTCACCAGCACAAAACCCAAACCCAAGCTAATCTAGCTTGTTCCGAGGTATACTACCTCCACTAATTCAATCCCCTGATTGAATTAGCAAAAACAAATAACAATAGAGTTTACAATAACAAACAGCCCCTTAAATGAGCAAATATTCAATGTAAATAAACAAGGTTAGAAAAGCCTGTTTGAAGCAGATTGATTTGAGCTTTTCTTCTTTTCCTCTTCTCCTTTGAGATGTTGAATCAGGCCTCAGCTCGGATTCTTTACAAATGTTGCAGATGAGAAGTTGGAAAATCACAGAACAGAGCTTTTGGCTCCTTTTTCTTCTTTTTGGGAAATCCTCGATTTTTTACTTTGAATGCCTTGGATTTCTCTTTGAGCTTTCTGGAGTTGATGGATATGAACTTTGACTCTTTCCTCTTTGATTTCAGGCTCAAGACTTCTTGGATTTTTAAATAGTTTTCTCTTTATTTTCGTCTCCTTTTTCGTTGTTCTTTTTCAAACGGACGAATCTCCTTTTTATAGATCCATAGGTGAAATATAGCCGTTGAATGTACCTGGATAGATTGTCCATACAGAAAATATAGCCGTTAGAAGTTAGGTAAAGAAAATATTACCGTTTGAGCTGATCTGGCATTTTGAAAATCCGTTCCTGACAGGTTGGAGTCGGCTCCGAAAAAGTTGAGTGTCAGCTCACCGCATTCGGGAGTCGGCTCCGAAAAACTGTAAGTGTCGGCTCCAGAGAAGTCCAAAAATATGCGTTCTGTTCTCGCATTGGAGTCGGCTCCAGACACTGTAAGTGTCGACTCCAAAACTCTGGGTATCGGCTCTGAAACTCTGGGTGTCGATTCCAGATCGTGCCAAAAATCAGAAAGACATTTGATTGGCCATGGGGTCGGCTCCAGACCTTCTGGGTGTCGACTCCAGGCTCTGAATTTTGAAACTTACTTTAGGCATTTGATTCAAAAACACGTTTCTTTATGCCTTTTGATTGATCAAAGATTTTTTTAAGCCTGAAACACTTGTTAAATTTATTAGTAACAAAATGAATATACTCATGTCTTTTATTAATCATCAAAATCAATAATTGGGTCAACACTGATGATATGCATGGAGATTATCCGAGTTCCATGTCCGAGGAATAGATTTCCATCCAAATCTTAGAGTTTGTAGGTGCCGGGTCTGATTACTTTCATCACTTGGTAGGGATCTTCCCAATTCGGGGACAATTTTCCTTGCTTCAGTGGCTTCGAGACGGATGCCTTTCGAAGCACCAAATCGCTAGGGAGGAAAAACTTTCCTCAGACTTTGGTGGAGTGATAGCAAGCTACTCTTTGCTGGTAGGCGGCCATTCAGATTCAGGCCTTCTCCCTGAATTCTTCTATTAAGTCAAGATTAGTTCAGAGTTGCTCATCGTTGGATTCTTCTGAATAGCCTTCCACACGAGGGGAGGGGAGTCCGACTTCCACAGGGATGACAACCTCTATACCAAAAGCCATCTTAAATGGGGTTTGCCCTGTGGGTACTCTAGTTCGGTATGCCCACAACACATGGTGGAGTTTCTCGGCCCACCTGCTCGCGTCCGGTTTAGCCGAGCTTTGATTCCCTGCAAGAGAGTTCGGTTGGTTAGCTTCTCCATTAGCTTGAGGATTAGGCGATGGAGAATGCCATGATCCTCGCCGAACTCTCGAAACTTAGGGTTGTCGAACTATTTCCCATTGTCGGTGATGATAGTGTGGAAAAGACTGAAGTGGTAGATGATGGACCTCCACACGAAGTCTTTAGCATGGGCTTCGGTTATCTGGGCGACTGCTTCAGCTTCAACCCACTTAGTGAAATAATCTATTGCAATAAATATGAACTTCCCTTGCCCCGTTGCGAGGGGGAAAGGGCCAAGAATATCCATTCCCCACTTGGCGAAGGGCCAGGGGATGATATGGAAGTCAGATGCGCCGAGGGGAGCCTCTGGACATTTGAATGCCTCTGGCATGAATCACAAGTTCGAACGAGGCCATCAGCGTCTTTCTACATCGTCGGCCAATAATACCCTTGGCACAGCACTTTGTTGCATAGGGCCCGACCACCGAGGTGATTGCCACAGATGCCTTCGTGGACCTCCCGAAGAGCATAATCGGCCTCTGTTGGTCGGAGGCATTTGAGCAGCGGCATTGAGAAGGACCGCTTGTATAGTCGGTCATCAATTAGGACATAATGAGATGATTGCATTTTTAGCTTCTTGCTTCCTTTCTATCAGTGGGCAGCAACCCTTCTTTGAGGTACTTGTGCAGGGGGTCCATTCAAGATGGTTTGATGTCAACATGCATCATCTGGTCAGCATTGGCGATGCTGGCCTTCTCCAGGACCTTCAAGTGGAATTTTCGCTTGAGATCCATTGACTCCATAGTTGCCAGGCGGGATAGAAGGTCGGTGTGTGTGTTTTCATTCCTTGAGATCTGGACAATTTTAAATTCATCAAAATAGGAGGATAGACCGCACACCTTTTGGAGATACCGAATCATACTCGGCTCTCAAGCCTCGAATTCTCCCTGCACCTAGCCAGCCACCAACTGAGAGTCAGTGTAGGCGATCAGCTTATTGACCTTAAGCTCGTGGGCGATTCAAAGTCCGGCAAGCAGGGCTTCATACTCTGCTTCATTGTTTGAAGCCGGGAAGGAGAAGCGGAGGCCGTATTCGAAAGTCGCACCCTCCGGATTGGTAAGGACTAGGCCGGTGCCAGAACCGCCTATGCTGGAGGATCCATCAACGTGAAGCAACCATGGGGCGCTGGGCTTTGGTTGTTCAGGGGTATCCGAAGCAGAGCCATCTTCGGGTATGGTGCATTCGAGGAGGAAATCCAACAGGACCTGGGCTTTAATGGCTGGACGAGGCTGATATCGGATGTCGTGCTCGCTCAGCTCGACAGCCCATTTGGTCATTCTCCCCGATGCTTCTGGGCAATGGATAATTGCCTTGAGGGGTTGGTCAGTCGGGACAGTGACAGTGTGCGCTGGAAGTATGGCCGCAGCTTTCGGACCGATGTCATCAGGGCTAGGACCATCTTCTCGACTCGAGTGTACCTCGTTTAGCATCTTTGAGTAGTTTATTAAAAATTATAAAATCTTTGTGTTTGCCATGCTTTATCTCTCTCTATCTCATTTATTTATGCTTAGCATTTATCTATTCATTGAACTCAACCACTTTCAAATCAGGCACATTTAAAGTATTAACATTTTTAAAGAACCCAATTCGGCGACAATCCGATGGTTGCGATCGATCCAAGCCATGATCCCGATAGGCGACGATCGATCTCGGACCATTGCGATCAATCCGATCGGCGATGATCCGATGGTTGCGATCGATCCAAGCCATGATCCGATCAGCGACGATCGATCTCGAATCATTGCGATCAATCCGATGGGCAATGATCTGACGGTTGCGATCGATCCAAGCCATGATCCCGATCGACGATGATCGATCTCGGACTATTGCGATCAATCCGATCGGCAACGATCTGACGGTTACGATCAATCCAAGCCATGATCTCGATTGGCGACGATCGATCTCGGACCATTGCGATCAATCCGATCGGCGACGATCCGACGGTTGCGATCAATCCAGTCATGATCTCGATCGGTGACGATCGATCTCGGACCGTTGCGATCAATCCGATCGGTGACGATCCGACGGTTGCGATCGATCCAAGCCATGATCATGATCGGTGACGATCGATCTGAGCAGTTGCGATCATTCGATCTGCGATGATCCAATGGTTGCAATTGATTCAAGCCATTATCCGATCGGCAACGATCGATCTCGAACCGTTGCGATCAATCCGATCGGTGACGATCCGATGGTTGCGATCGATCTAAGCCATGATCCCGATTAGCGACGATCGATTTAGGACCATTGCGATCAATCCGATCGGCGGCGATCCGACGGTTGCGATCGATCCAAGCCATGATCCCAATCGGCGATGATCGATTTCGGACCGTTGCGATCAATCCGATCGGCGATGATCCAACGGTTGCGATTGATCCAAGCCATGATCCCGATCGGCGACGATCAATCTAGGACCGTTGTGATCAATCCGATGGGCGACAATCCGATGGTTGCTATCGATCCAAGCCATAAACCCGATCGGCGACGATCGATCTAGGACCATTGTAATCAATCTGATCGGCGACGATCCAACGGTTGCGATCAATCCAAGCCATGATCCCGATTGGCGACGATCAATTTCGGACCGTTGCGATCAATCTGATCGGCGACGATCCGATGGTTGCAATCGATCCAAGCCATGATTCCGATCGGCGACGATCGATCTCGGACCATTGCGATCAATCCGATCAGGACGATTTGATGATTGCGATCGATCAAGCCATGATCCCGATCGGCGATGATCAATCTCGGACTGTTGCGATCAATCGATTGGCAACGATCCGACGGTAGCGATCGATCCAAGCCATGATCCCGATCTGCGACTATCGATCTCGGACCATTGCGATCAATCCGATCAGCGACGATCGACGATTGCGATCGATCCAAGCCATGATCCCGATCGGCGACGATCGATCTGGACCATTGCGTTCGATCCAATTGGCAATGATCTAACGGTAGCGATCGATCCAAGCCATGATCCCAATCGGCGATGATCGATCACGGACCGTTGCGATCAATCCGATCGACGACGATCCGATGGTTGCGATTGATCCAAGCCATGATCCCGATCGATGACGATCGATCTTAGACCATTGCGATCAATCCGATCGCGATGATCCGATGGTTGCGATCGATCCAAGCCATGATCCTGATCGACGATGATCGATCTCAACCATTGCAATCAATCCGATCGGTGACGATCCGACTGTTGCGATCGATCCAAGCCATGATCCCGATCAGGGACGATCGATCTCGGAATGTTGTGATCAATCCGATCAGCGATGATCCGATGGTTGCGATCGATCCAAGCCATGATCCCGATCGGCGACGATCGATCTCGGACCATTGCGATCAATCTGATCGGTACGATCCGACGGTTGCAATCGATCCAAGCCATGATCCCGATCGGTGAAGATCGATCCCGGACCATTGCGATCAATTCGATCGGTGATGATCCGATGGTTGCGATCGATCCAAGCCATGATCCTGATTGGCGACGATCGATCTCAAACCGTTGCGATCAATCCGATCGATGATGATCCGACAGTTGCGATCGATCCAAGCCATGATCCCGATCAGTTACAATCAATCTCGGATTGTTGCGATCAATCCGATCGGTGACGATCCGACGGTTTCGATCGATCCAAGCCATGATCCCGATCGGTGATGATCAATCTTGGACCATTGTGATCAATCCGATTAGAGACGATCCGACGGTTGCGATCAATCCAAGCCATGATCCCGATCGGCGACGATCGATCTCGGACCATTGCGATCATTCCGATCGGCGATGATACGATGGTTGCGATCGATCCAAGCCATGATCCCGATCGACGACGATCGATCTCGAACTATTGCGATCGATCCGATCGGCGACAATCCGATGGTAGCGATCGACCAAAGCCATGATCCTGATCGGCGATGATCGATCTCGGACCGTTGCGTTCAATCCGATCAGCGACGATCCGATGGTTGCGATCGATCCAAGAAATTATCCCGATCGGCGACGATCGATCTCGGACTGTTGTGATCAATCCGATCGGCGATGATCCGACGGTTGCGATCGATCCAAGCCATGATCCGATCGGCGATGATCGATCTCGGACCATTGCGATCAATCTGATCGGCGACGATCCGACGGTTGGGATCGATCCAAGCAATGATCCCAATCGGCGATGATCGATCTCGGACCGTTGCGATCAATCTGATCGGCGACGATCCGACGGTTGCGATCGATCCAAGCAATGATCCCGATCGGCGACAATCGATCTTGGACCATTGCGATCAATCCGATCGGTAATGATCCGATGGTTGCGATCGATCCAAGCCATGATCCTCATCGGCGATGATCGATCTCGGACCGTTGTGATCAATCCGATCGGTGATAATCCGATGGTTGCGATCGATCCAAGCCATGATCCTCATCGGCGACGATCAATCTCGGACTATTGCGATCAATCCGATCGTGACAATCGATCTCGAACTGTTGCGATCGATCCGATCGCGACAATCCGATGGTAGCGATCGATCAAAGCCATGATCGATCGGCAACGATCGATCTCGGACCGTTGCGTTCAATCCGATCAGCGACGATCCGACGGTTGCGATCGATCCAAGCAATTATCCCGATCGGTGACGATCGATCTCGGACCATTGCGATCAATCCGATCGGCGACGATCGATCTCGGACCATTGCTATCAATCCAATCGGCAATAATCCGATGGTATCGATCGATCCAAGCCATGATCTCGATCGGCGACGATCGATCTCGAACTATTGCGATCAATCCGATCGGTGACGATCCGATGGTTGGGATCGATCCAAGCAATGATCCCAATCGGTGACGATCGATCTCGAACCGTTGCAATCAATCTGATCGGCGATGATCCGACGGTTGCGATCGATCCAAGCCATGATCCTGATCGGCGACAATCGATCTCGGACCATTGCGATCAATCCGATCGGCGATGATCCAATGGTTGCGATCGATCCAATCCATGATCCTCATCGGCGACGATCGATCTCGGACCGTTGCGATCTATCCGATCGGTGACGATTCGATAGTTGCAATCAATCCAAGCCATGATCCCGATCGGTGGTGATCGATCTCGGACCATTGTGATCAATCCGATCGGCGATGATCGGATGGTTGCGATCGATCCAAGCCATGATCCGGTGGTGACGATCGATCTCGAACCATTGTGATCAATCCGATCGGCGATGATCTGACGGTTATGATCGATCTAAGCCACGATCCCGATCGGTGACAATCGATCTCCGACCTTTGCGATCAATCCGATCGGCGACGATCCGACGGTTGCGATCGATCCAAGCCATGATCCCGATTGGCGACGATCGATCTTGGACCGTTGCTATCAATCCGATCGGCAACGATCCGATGGTAGCAATTGATCAAAGCCATGATCTTGATCGACGACGATCGATCTCGGACCGTTGCGATCAATCCGATCGGCAATGATCCGATGGTTAGGATCGATCCAAGAAATGATCTCGATCGACGATGATCGATCTCGGACCATTGCAATCAATCCGATCGGCGACGATCCGAGAGTTGCGATCGATCCAAGCCATTATCCCGATCGGCGATGATCGATCTCGGACCATTGCGATCAATCTGATCGGCGATGATCCGATGGTTGCGAACGATCCAAGCCATGCAACTATTTCATAAGATTATTTTAATTTTTCTTAAAATAATTGCGATGCAACTATTTCATAATTATACCGAACGTGACTCATTTTTGGATACTCTACTGTCAAAAGTTAATCTGAGAAGATATAGGTATAAGTATCCTTCAGACCTGAAGATCACAACCAGTGGCTTACAAGCAACTCATTGTACTTAGGTGCCGAACCACCTGGATTTCTAATCCAGCTATGAAAGGTTACTGGGTGCAGTTAAGTACTTGTGGTAGTCAGTTGTAGATCAAGATAGAATTTGACCTATCCCGTTAAAAGGAGAAATGCTTGTGTTTCAATTTAGCAAGACCTTGGCCAAGGCACTTCATGTGAAAGTCACATGATCACTAAAATTAAAATCACTTTATGGATTTGCTATTTAGAGTTGACAGGCTCTTAAGCCATCCTTAGCATTTATGGTCAAGAGGATGAATTATACAGTAACTGTTTCTTAGTGTTCTTGGAGTTTGCTCGGTAACTCTTCGACCTATCCGGACGTCGGGTTCCATTGCTAGATGGGCACATCGATTAGTATAGAAAGTTGTTTCTATGCTACCAGCTTAGATTCGAACCTAGAGAGTCACACGCATAGAAGTTTCCTAGGATGATCTGTTTGCTGATCAACGATTGAGAATCGTATATGATTTAATTAATCAATTTGATTGATTGAATTATCTCAATTGGGTTAAGTATAATTGAATAAGATTCAATTTGGTGTAAGTCTATTAGAAGGACTGGTCAATTTCAAATATTGATTTAAAATTAGACTTGATTTGGATTTAAATAGATTCAGGACTAGCCAAATTTGATTTGGGCTAGGACCATGATCTATGTGGGTTCGGTCCAATAAATTCAGATTAGCTTAAACCAAAAACTAAACACAAACCTATCGCATAAGTCTGAGAGATTAAATTCACATATAGAATTTAATATCTTGCATTATCCTTCTCCAAACAATTCTTTTGGAATTCTAAAGTGTTAGAATAAATGCACCTCTTTGTATTAACCAAGCGCTACGGTTCGACGACTCTTTGGTTTTTACCGAACGTCGGAATTAACCAAGCGCTATGGTTTGATGACTCTTTGGTTCTTTACCGAACGTCGGAATTAACCAAGCGTTACGGTTCGGTGTCTCTTTGGTTTTCACCAAGCAGTGAAATTCTAAATGTTAGAATTTAATGGGCTGGCTAAAAAGAGACTATAAATAGAGGACATCCCTCACCAGATTACACAGAAAAAAAAAAACAACACACGATATGTCGTGAATTGATTTTCTAAAGAATTAGATTAGAAAATCCTGGTGATTCTGGTGCTAACGGAAGTGTGGAGGATCCTAGAAGAAGAATTCAAGTGGGAGGATTCAAGATCAGCAAAGTCATTTTCCGTGAGCTAGCACTTCCGGAAATCTGATCATTCGGGGCTTCGCATGGACGATAGTAGAGGCCGGACGATTGAACTGCTGCAGAGCATAAAAGGATTTACTAATTGCCTTCAAGGTAAGTGATATGATCCCTAATCTTAAGGCATGCTTCAAGATAAGAAGTATGACTTCTTGCCTTAAAGATCAAGACATGATCTTGATAGTTTTATTTATATGCATATTTTGGATCAATCGATCCTATATACAAGGCAAAGATATGACTTGATGCATGTTAGATAGATTAGTATGTAATCTTTAAATTTCCGTATTTGATAATTGTTATCAATAATTTAAAACATGCATGCCTCGGAGATTGTTTCTCTCTTCAAATGGTATCAAGCTATGGTTTCGTATTGATCTAATTTATTGCATGTAAATTAATGCTCCTATTAATTGTGTAATCAAGGCTAAAACAAATCATAGGTCTATTCGGTCACAGATGGATTGAAAATCCAAATTACCCATTCAACGTGATATTCTGTGACATATTACTGTGATAATTTAAATTGATCTTTGGCTTCAAAACACTGATTACACACACTCTCAAAATATGTTTTATATTTGATACATATTGATGTTGTATAAAAACATGATATTTGCATGTTTAGTATAAAATATATATATGATATATGATGGCATGATGTCTATGTTATGAAACATAAAAATATTTATGAGAGTCTAATTTGAATGTCAAATGTTAATTCATAATCTCTTTAGATATGATCTAAATATAGGAATTATGAGTAGTAACATAATACATGTGATGCTTGATTGAAATATATGACATGTAAACATGAAATATATTTAATCCTTTGGGTTAGCTAAATCGGGTCCATAAAGGGTTAGACCCTAAGGTTTAAATCAACTGGACTATAAGAGTATTTGATCAAATCTAATTAGATTAGGTTAAGAATGCTCTAAATCAAACAATAGTTGTAGTTGATAATGTCCTTCTCTTTGATTAAACCAAATGGAAGTAGATTAGGCTCTGTGGTTGAGCATGAATCTCTTAGATGGTCAAATCAGAATTGGTTAACCATATGATGTCAAGGTGAGTTGGCAAGTTACTCTAGGATCAACGATCGAATGGTTTTTAATTGGGTGCTACTCGTGTTGATGCGTCTTTAACGAGTTAATGGCATATCTCTCCCATCGATCTCACTCACCTGGTCAATGTGGTGAACCATTTATGATTAGATCATTTACCTATTCGGGTTGACCCATGCCTGTAAGAAAATCAGTCTGACTGATTTAGATGCTACTTAACCTGACTTAATCTTGTTTCATTCTATCGATTTCATAGATTCAATGGGAGAACTTGATTAGTCAATTTATCTACAGATTATTAAATCCTCTAAAATTATTAGGTCCTTAAAATGAAATAGTTATATGATAAGTAAATCATAGCCTCCCATTAAGGTGGGTGATAATGAGTCCGATGTCTTGATAATCATTGGAGGCACTCCATGCCTGGTACTTGTCAACCATCGGAATTATTATTCATTATATGATAAGTCAGCGTAACTATTACATAGACAGTAGGTGAGCCGAGCTTCACTCGGGCTTGGTTGTCTATTGATAGGTTACACTGATTATATCATTTAATGGTTGAACCTAACCAGAACTTTCAGGGGAGGCACTTCATGCATGCTGAAGAGGTATATGGGGCAACACTAAACACTAAGAATTGTTTGGGGAAACAATTGGTTTTGAACCTACTCTTATATGCATATGGGTTAGCCAAGCTTCACTTGGGCCTGTATGTAGTTTATGTAGATCTTAATGCCCGCTAAAGAATTAAGAATAATTCTTTGAATTGGGGTGTAGAGGCTGCCAATTTGAACAAAATAGTGGAAGAATCTTTAAACTAAAGTCCAAGTCTTTAGACTGAATCAATTTATATACTAATAAACTTTAGTTTTTCCTTATGTAGAACATGGCCACTAATTTATCATTAAGGTCCCTATTGGATAGTGATAAGTTGAATGGTTCCAATTTCAATAGCTGGTTCAGAAACTTAAGATCGTCCTTGAGCATGAAAGGATTCTATATATTCTGAATAATCCTGCACCAAAGATACCTGATGCAAACACCTAAAGTTCTGAGAGAGACACTTATCAAAAGTGGCTCAATGATAGAACTAGCGTGCATTGTATCATGCTAGCAGCAATGAAAGATGAATTCGGTCGCCAGTTCGAGAATGCTCAGCCAGAAGAAATCATTCAAGCGTTGAATGAATCTTTCGGCACATCCGACGATGTTGAAAGGCACAAGACTAGTTGTGCTATTTTCAATGCTCGAATGAGGGATGGATCTCCTATCACTGATCATGTATTGTACATGATCGAGAAGATAGAACTCCAAAGCAAGCTCGGCTTTCCCTTACATGAGCAGTTGGGAAAAGATGCGATCCTGAATTCCTTGCCTCCATCCTTCTGACCTTTCTTACTCATTTTCGAATGACAAAGTTTGCAGTCAACTACCATGGTTTGTTGGGGTTGTTACAGAACTTTGAGAAGGATAACCAGCTCTCTAAGGGTTTGGTTAATGTGGTTGAAGGATCTAAGGTAGGGCATAAACCCTTTGGGAAAGGGAAGAAGAAAAAGAATAATAAAAAGGTGCAACATGCTAGGACATCTATAAGGGGTCAAATGCAGAAGAAGAAAGTTGATAAAAGTCAAGCTGAATGCTTTCACTGCAAGATGCAAAGGCACTGGAAGATGAACTGTCCTTTTTACATTGCCACACTTGATCAAAATAGGCCAAAGAAGAAAAAGGAGCAAGATGTTGCTCAACATGGTATTTATATGATAACACCTTGTAATTTTTCTGTATATGATAATCAGACTTGGGTATTGGATACCGGGAGTCCTTTTAACATTTGCAATTCATTGCAGGGACTACAGGTCACCAGAAGATTTGAGGACAATGAAAGATTCCTTAATGTCGGCGATGGAAGATTAGTTCCAGTTCTGACGTTAGGAGTTCTTGAAATAGTTTTTAATAAAAATGTCATTATACTAAATGATTGTCATTTTTGCCCAACGTTCTTGTTGAACGTAATTTCTGTAGGCCTTCTGGCTAAAAGTCATTATGAAATTTCAATAAAGGATGTTACTTTGAATATCATTATGAATGGAGTCACTGTAATGACTGGGCATTTATCTAATGGCATTTATATATTATCACAGCCTGTGAATGTAGTGTACAATTTAAGTAAGCGCCCTAGAATAACTGATGTCATAGACATTTATCTTTGGCACCATCGGCTGGGTCATATCAATAAGAACATATTAAACAGGTTAACTCAGGAGGGCATCCTTGAGTTGATGATTGTGAATCATTAACTACTGTGAATCCTATCTTTTTGGTAAAATGATCAAGTCTTCTTTTACTGGAAAAGGTGAAAGAGCCAAAGAGCTATTGAGTCTAGTACATACTGATGTATGTGGACCAATGAGCACTTGTGCCAAAGGTGGATATTACTACTTCATTACTTTTACAGACGACCTTTTTAGGTTTGGTTATGTCTATCTTATGAGACATAAATCTGAGTCATTTGAAATGTTCAAACTATATCATAAAGAAGTAGAAAAACAAAAAGAAAAATGTATTAAGACCCTTCGATCAGATCGAGGAGGCGAATACCTTTCCAATAAATTTGTGACATATTTAAGAGAGAATGGATTCTCTCCCAATGGACTCCTCCTGGAACACCGCAGCATAACGGTGTGTCGGAAAGAAGGAATCGAACTCTGTTAGATATGGTTCGGTCCATGATGGGTTTTGTGAGCTTGCCAATATCATTTTGGTGATACACATTAGAATCAGCTTATCATATTCTTAATAAGGTTCCAAGTAAGTCTGTTTCTAAAACTCCACATGAGATGTGGTATAGACATAAACCGGTTATTACCTATCTGAGAGTCTGGGGGTGTCCGGCTTATATGAAACGTGCAAAATCAGACAAACTTGAACCCAAATCTAACAAATATTTTTTTATCGGCTATCCAAAAGAGACCAAAGGATATTACTTCTACAATATTGAAGAACAAAAGTTGTTCATTAGTAATAGAGCAGTTTTCTTGAAAAGGAGTTCCTTAGTGAAGGAACAAATAGCTCTAATGTTGAACTTGAGGAAGTTCATCAAGTAGAAGGAACAACACAAACCAGTGAACCCTTAGAATCTGAGTTGATTAGATCAAACTCAAAACCCATTTTAGATGCACCATTAAGGCGATCTAGTAGAGTACCACATCAACCGGACAGATACTTAGGTTTCTTGGTCCAAAATGATGATCCTGTTGAACTCGATGAGAACAACGAGGATCTGATCACCTATATGGATGCTATCCAAAGGACTGACTCTAATAAATGGCTTGAGGCCATGAAATCCGAACTTGACTCCATGAAGGATAATAATGTATGAACATTAGTTGATCCACCCGAAGGGATAAAACCCATAGGGTGTAAGTGGGTTTTCAAGGAAAAAGAGGCGCAGACGGAAAGGTTGAGACCTATAAAGCACGTCTGGTTGCTAAGGGGTATCGTCAACATTATGGTATTAACTATGACAAATGTTTTCTCCTGTGGCAATGCTGAAATCCATTTGGATTATGCTAGCTATACAGCACACTTCGATTATGAGATTTAGCAGATGGATGTTAAAATCGCTTTTCTAAATGGTGATTTAGAAGAATAGGTGTATATGATACAGCCTCAAGGTTTTATATCTGAAGATGAGTCTAAAATGTGCAGGCTACAGAAGTCTATTTATGGACTTAAGCAAGCATCTAGGAGTTGTAACATACGATTTGATAAAGTGATCAAATCTTATGGCTTTATTAAAAATAAAGAAGAACCTTGCATTTATAAATGGGCTAACAATTTTGTTATTGTATTTCTTGTATTATATGTGGATGATATTCTCTTAATCGGGAATAATATCCCTGCATTACAAGGAATAAAGACATGGTTATCATCACAATTCTCCATGAAAGATCTGGGAGAACATCATACATCTTAGCGATGAAGATCTATAGAGATAGATCTAAGAGGATGCTTAGTTTATCCTAATCTACGTACATTGACACAGTGCTAAAGTGGTTTAGCATGGAGAATTCCAAGAAAGGCTATCTTCCGATAGGCCATGGAATTCATCTTTCTAAGAAGGATTGTCCGACAACTCCTAATGAAAGAGAATGTATGAGTCGAATTCATATGCTTCGGCAGTGGGATCGATTATGTACACCATAATATGTATAAGACCAGATGTGGCATACTCACTAGGAGTAGTGAGTAGATACCAATCTGATCCAAGAAAAAAATACTGGCAAATTGTTAAGACAATCCTTAAGTATTTGAGACATACTAAGGACCAGTGGTTAGTCTATGGAGAGTCTGATTTAAAACTTGTTGGATATATTGATTCTAGTTTCCAATCAGATCAAGATGATAGCAAAAGTGTATCGGGTTTCGTGTTTATCCTGAATGGTTGAGCTGTTTGCTGGAAAAGTTCCAAGCAACATACAGTGCAGATTCGGTGTGCGAGGCAGAGTACATCGCTGCATCAGATGCTGCGAAAGAAGCTGTGTGGCTGCGAAAGTTTATCTCTGAGCTTGGAGTGATACCTTCCATAGATGGACCAGTCCTGTTGTACAGTGACAGCACTGGTGCCATAGCTCAAGCAAAGGAACCACGAGCACATCAGCGCACCAAGCATATACTGCATCGGTTTCATCTTATTCGAGAGATTGTAGACCGAGGTGACATAAATCTTCAGAAGATTGATGGAAAGGAAAACCTAGGTGACCCATTTACTAAAGCACTCAGCATCAAGGAGTTTGACAACTATAAGTTGAAGATGGATATTAGATACTGTAATGACTGGCTTTAGGCTAAGTGGGAGTTTGTTGGGAATTGTATCCTAAAGCCAATCATTTGATGATTGTGCTAATGTAAATTGTATATAAATTGATATATTAATAAAAGTTATTTGGCAGTCTATTCATTACAAGAACATCTTCTTAGTACTCCTGATTGTAATGAAGCCCTTAGGATCTTCCTTCACGATAAAGAAGGATTTATCTTTGAAGGTCCTCAAAAAGGTTTGTGACCATATGATATACTATGACAGGGCCATAGTACTATCAATTATAGGATGTTGTATATCATATTTGTTGGTTGTCCTCTTAACCAAGGAGTGTAGAAACACTGGTATGACATACAGGTGAAAGTGTAGGAGTACATTTCACCGAACGTGACTCATTTCCGGATACTCTACTGTCAAGAGTTAATCCGAGAAGATATAGGTATAAGTATCCTTCAGACCTGAAGATCACAACCAGTGGCTTACAAGCAACTCATTGTACTTAGGTGCCGGACCACCTGGATTTCTAATCCAGCTACGAAAGGTTACTGGGTGCAGTCAAGTACTTGTGGTAGTTAGTTGTGGATCAAGATAGAATTTGACCTATCCCGTTAAAAGGAGAAATGCTTGTGTTTCAATTTAGCAAGACCTTGGCCAAGGCACTTCATGTGAAAGTCACATGATCACTAAAATTGAAATCACTTTATGGATTTGCTATTTAGAGTTGACAGGCTCTTAAGCCATCCTTAGCATTTGTGGTCAAGAGGATGAATTATACGGTAACTGTTTCTTAGGGTTCTTGAAGTTTGCTCGACAACTCTTCGACCTATCCGGACGTCGGGTTCCATTGCTAGATGGGTACATCGATTAGTATAGAAAGTTGTTTTTATGCTACCGGCTTAAGTTCGAACCTAGAGAGTCACACGCATAGAAGTTTCCTAGGATGATCTATTTGCTGATCAACGATTGAGAATCGTATATGATTTAATTAATCAATTTGATTGATTGAATTATCTCAATTGGGTTAAGTACAATTGAATAAGATTCAATTTGGTTTAAGTCTATTAGAAGGACTAGTCAATTTCAAATATTGATTTAAAATTAAACTTGATTTGGATTTAAATAGATTCAGGACTAGCCAAATTTGATTTGGGCTAGGACCATGATCTATGTGGGTTCAGTCAAATAAATTCAGATTAGCTTAAACCAAAAACTAAACCCAAACCTCTCGCATAAGTCTGAGAGATTAAATTCACATATAAAATTTAATGTCTTGCATTAATCTTCTCCAACAATTCCATCGGAATTCTAAAGTGTTAGAATAAATGTGCCTCTTTGTATTAACCAAGCACTATGGTTTGACGACTCTTTGGTTTTTACCGAACGTCAGAATTAACCAAGAGCTACGGTTCGACAACTCTTTGGTTCTTTACCGAATGTCGGAATTAACCAAGCGCTATGGTTCGGCGTCTCTTTGGTTTTCGCCAAGCAGCGGAATTCTAAATGTTAGAATTTAATGGGCTGGCTAAAAGAGACTATAAATAGAGGACATCCCTCACCAGATTACATAGAAAAAAAAAAAAAACAACACACGATATGTTGTGAATTGATTTTCTAAAGAATTAGAATAGAAAATCCTGGTGATTCTGGTGCTAACGGAAGTATGGAGGATCCTAGAAGAAGAATTCAAGTGGAAGGATTCAAGATCAGCAAAGTCGTTTTCCGCGAGCTAGCACTCCCGGGAATCGATCATTCGGGGCTTCGCGTGGATGATACTAGAGGCTGGACGATTGAACGGCTGCAGAGCATAAAAGGATTTACCAATTGCCTTCAAGGTAAGTGATATGATCCCTAGATCTTAAGGCATGCTTCAAAATAAGAAGTATGACTTCTTGCCTTGAAGATCAAGACATGATCTTGATAGTTTTATTTATATGCATATTTTGGATCAATCGATCCTATATACAAGGCAAAGATATGATCTTGATGCATGTTAGATAGATTAGTATGTAATCTTTAAATTTCCGCATTGATAATTGTTATCAATAATTTAAAACATGCATGCCTCGGAGATTGTTTCTCCCTTCAGTCACCGCTCCACCAAACACAGATCCCCAACGTTTGGGTGCCATTGAGAGCTAAGGAGTGGTTAATTTGAGGGATTTTGGGTTTTGGAAAGAGTTGGAGAGAGTTTGGAGGGGTTAGGAGTCGATTGAAATGAACGAGGAGTCGGTTCTGTCCTAGATAAGTCAACCTGGGACCACTTGGAGTCGACTCCCGCAAAGCGAGGTGTCAGCTCTAGGTCGCTAACACAGTCAGTGCTCGAACTAGAGTCGGCTCCGCTAAGGCGGGTGTCGGCTCTAAGGTCTCAGACTGTGAGCGACACAAACAAGGTGTCGACTCCATAAATTAAGGTGTCGACTCTACTGACAGTTTTAGAAAAAAAAAAAGAGTTTCAAACATCCAAAACTTATCAAAATAAAATCAATACATTTTGGATAAAATCTTTGGAATGTAGAGAATCAAATTGTCCAAATGTCTAGATAAATTATCCTTAAAATCATGAGAGAAATTTCAAGAAACTGGTTGAATTCTATATAATCATTCCTTAGGGGTTTCAAAATCATTCCAAAGGGTCACAAATCCCTAACTCTCCTCTAAGATAACAAAATCTTTCTTTATTCAAGGGTTTTGTAAATAAGTCAGCTAATTATTCTTCAGTACAAACATAATCAAGACAAATGTCATCATTAGCTACATGTTCTCTAATAAAGTAATATCTAATTTCAATATGTTTAGTTCATGAATGTTGTATAAGATTTTTAGTTAAGTTTATTGCACTTGTATTATCACATTTAATAGGAGTTTTATCAAGTATTATGTCATAATCTTCAAGTTGTCGCTTAATCCAAAGGATTTGAGCATAGCAACTTCCAGCTACAACATATTCAGCTTCAGCAGTAGATAATGCAACCGAATTTTACTTTTTGCTAAACCAAGAGATTAAGTTACTTCCTAAAAATTGACACGCACCACTTGTACTCTTTTTATCTAGTTTACAACTAGCATAATCAGAATCAAAATAAGCAATCAAATTTATTGATGAGTCTCTAGAATACCATAATCCTTCCACTTAGATATCTTAGTATTCTTTTTACAGCAATTAAGTGAGATTCTTTAGGTTCTGATTGAAATCTAGCACATAAACAAACAGCAAACATGATATCAGGTCTACTTGCAGTTAAATAAAGTAGAGATCCTATCATACCTCTATAATGCTTTTGATCAACGTTCTTACCATCTTCATCTTTATCCAATTTGTATGAAGGACTCATAAGTGTTCCAAAGGGTTTGATTGATTCCATTCCAAATTTCTTGAGAATTTCCTTCATGTACTTTGTTTGGTTGATGAAAATCCCCTCTTTGCTTTGTTTGATTTGAAGTTCTAGGAAGAAGTTGAGTTCTCCCATCATGCTCATTTCGAATTCATCCTGCATTAACTTAGCAAATTCTTGACACAAAAGATTGTTAGTAGCACCGAATACAATATCATCTACATATATTTGTACTACTAATAAATCTTTATCTTTTCTTTTCAAGAATAAGGTTTTATCAACATTTCCTCTAGAAAAATCATTTTCAATTAGAAATTTACTTAACCTATCATACCAAGCTCTAGGTGCTTGTTTTAAACTATACAGTGCTTTGTGTAATTTAAAAACATGATTTGGAAATTCATGATCTTCAAAACCAGATGGTTGTTCTACAAAAACTTCTTCATTTATAAAACCATTTAAAAATGCGCTCTTAACATCCATTTGAAACAAATTGATATTCATATGACATGCAAATGCAAGTAATAATCTAATTGCTTCTAATCTAGCTACAGGTGCAAAAGTTTCATCAAAATCAATTCATTCTTCTTGATTATATCCTTTTGCAACTAATCTAGCTTTATTTCTAATTACTATGCCATTTCATCTAATTTATTTCTAAATACCCATTTAGATCCTATAACTGAGTGGCCTTTAGGTCTATCAACTAAGAACCATACATTATTCCTAATAAATTGATTTAATTCCTCTTGCATCGCTAACATCCAATTACAATCTTTTTCAGCTTCTTCAATAGTTTTAGGTTCAATTTAAGATACAAATACAAGATGATTATTGATATTTCTCATAGATGATCTAGTTCTTACACCTTGAGATGGATCACCAATAATTAATTTCTTTGGATGACCATAGGCATGTCTCCAATCTTTAGAAAGATCTATATCATTATGAGTAGTATCAATAACATCAACCCTAGGAGAATCATCATCTTTAGCTTCTTGTTCATGATCTGAAGATACATCTACATTTAATTTTTTAATACCTCTTTCTAGAAAAATTGTATCGTCCTCATCATCAATCTTTTCTGAACTTGATGCTAAAGATTCATCAAAAACTATATGAATAGATTCTTCTACAATTAAGTTTCTTTTGTTAAATACTCTATAGGCTTTACTAGTTATTGAATATCCTAAAAATATGCCTTCATCAGATTTTGCATCCAATTTTTCAAGATTATCTTTACCATTATTATGAATGAAACATTTACAACCAAATGCATGAAAATAACTAATGTTAGGTTTTCTATCATTCCATAGTTCATAAGGAGTTTTCTTAAGAATTGGCCTAATTAGGGCTCTATTAAGGATGTAACATGCTGTATTTATAGCTTTCGCCCAAAAGTATTTTGGGAGTTGGCTTTCACATAGCATGGTACGGGCCATGTCTTCTAAAGTTCTATTCTTTCTTTCTACAACTCCGTTTTATTGTGGTGTTCTAGGTGCAGAAAAATTATGATGAATGCCATGTTCAATGCAGAAATTTTCAAATAAATGTTTTTCAAATTATATGCCATGATGACTTCTAAGAGATACTATGGTGTTGTTTTTCTCATTAGTGACTTTCTTGAACAATTTCAGAAATATCGAGAAAGTCTCATCCTTGTGAGCCAAAAACAATACCCAAGTGAATCTAGAATAATCATCTGCTATCACAAGACCATATTTCTTTCCTCCTAGACTAGTGGTTATAGTAGGTCCAAAAAGGTCCATGTGAAGTAGCTCTAGTGGCCTAGAAGTGGAAACAATATTTTTAAATTTGAAAGAGTTTCTAGTTTATTTTCAAATTGACATGCATCACAAATTCTGTATTTTCAAAATCTAACTTTGGAAGACTTTTTAACTAAATTCATTCTAATTAATTTTGAAATTAGGTGTGTACTTGCGTGACCTAATCTACGATGACATAGCCATTCAATCTCATTCACATTAGCATTATTAGCAACTAGGCAGTGATTACTAGTAGACATATTGTCTAAATCAATTAAGTATACATTGTCATTTCTATTATCAACAAATATAATACTATTGTCTAAGGGATTAGAAACAGTGCAAATGGAAGCTTCAAATGAAACTTTGAAATCTTTATCACACAATTGGCTAATGCTAATCAAATTATGCTTTAAACCATCTACATATAAAACATTTTCTATAAAAGTGGATGGAGTTATTTGTATTTACCAAATCCCATAATTTAGCCTTTTCCATTGTCTCCAAATGTAACAACTCCTCCTTTTTTATCTTCAAGGGTGATGAATTGATCATTGTTACCCGTCATGTGCCTTGAGCAGCCACTATCAAGATACCACTTACGTTTTGATCTTTTGACCGCAAGACACTCCTGCAAAGTGATCAAATCTTATGTTTAGGTACCCAAGCTTTCTTGGGTCCTTCATGGTTAGTAGCAATGAAGATTGTTCCTTTTGGAACCCATATTTTCTTTCCTTTAAAACTTAAATTCTTATTAGTTTTTCTAAACTTGCATTCATAGGCTTTATGTCCTTTCTTGTTACAGCAATAACATGAAACATCATTTTTATCTTGTTTCTTTATAAAGAAATTTTTAATAAACTTTTGTTTCTTGTTAGGCCTATAACCTAATCCAGCTTTATCAAATACAGCTCTTTGATTACTCAATAGCAAATTAAGTTTTTTAGAGCTATATGTAAATTTATCAACTATATTTTTATATTTATCAACTTCTTTCTTTAAGCAAACATTTTCATTAGAAATTGATTCTTTTTCTTTTAACAAATTCTTATTTTCATATTTAGTTCTTCAACTTCATGAGTTAATTTATTCTTTTCTTGAATATTTAAATTATCATTTTTTAAAGATTTATTTTTTTTAGAACTTTAAAATCACTAACTAATTCGTTAAATGCATCAAATAATTCTTCAAATGTAAAGTCATGAGTTTCAGTGCTTACCTCATCATCTTCTTTTGCCATGAAGCAAATGTTGCAACTTCCTTTTGTTCTTCCTCGAAAGAGGATTCTTCGCTATCGCTTCATGTTGCAACATAAGCCTTCTTCTTCTTTTTTTATAGGCTTTCTTCAATTGAGGACAGTCATATCTAAAGTGCCCTGGTTTCTTACATTCATAACATATGAAGGGGTCTTTCTCTTTGTCCTTATCCTTTTCTTTTTCTTTTTTACCTTCCATTTTTGTTCCATACTTTTTATTGTAGAAAGGTCTCCTTCTTTGCATAAATTTTCTGAACTTTTTTACAAGAAGGGCTGTCTCATCATCTTCCTCTTCTTCTTCACTGCTGCTTGTTTCTTTTTTGCAGCTTTAAGGACAATCGTTCTCTTCTTTTTGACTTCTTCCTCTTGATGCTGCTTCATTGTCAGCTCATGGGTCATCAATGATCCAAGTAGCTCCTCCAAAGGTAAGGTATTGAGGTCCTTGGCTTCTTGGATTGTAGTCACCTTCGCTTCCCATGACCTTGGAAGAGACCTAAGAATTTTACGCACCAAATCAGAATTAGTATAGGTCTTACCAAGACTTTTTAAACCATTTATAATATCAGTAAATCTAGTATACATGCATGTGATAGTTTCATTTTGTTCCATGCTAAACAATTCATATTGTGCACTAGAATATTGTTTTTTGATTCTTTTACTTGATTAGTACCCTCATAGGTAACTTCTAATCTATCCCAAATTTCTTTTGTGGAAATACATATAGAAATTCTATTAAATTTATTAGCATCTAAAGCACAATATAAAACATTCATGGCTTTTGCATTGAGCTGAGCCATTTTCCTATCGTTCTCATTCCAATCCCTTTCGGGTTTAGGAACTATTGAACCATCTACTAAGTGTGTGGGTGTGCTAGGTCCATTAGTGATTACACTCCATAGTTCATAATCTAAAGCTTGAATAAAAATTCTCATTCTAGCTTTCCAATAAGAATAATTTGAACCATTAAATAAAGGAGGTCTATAGTGGATTGACCTTCAGCAAATGAAGATCCAGCTTGAGCTGCCATTTGGATCTTTGACTTTTGATCATTGGATCAAACAAGAAATGAGTACAAGCTCTGATACCAATTGTTGGCCCAGATGGCAACCCAAGAGGGGGGGTGAATTGGGTACACTTTAAAGCTATGTGCCTGATTTGAAAGTGGTTGAGTGCAATGAATAGATAAATGCTAAGCACAAATAAATGAGATAGAGAGAGAGAGACAAAGCATGGCAAACACAAAGATTTTATAGTGGTTCGAGATCGCGGGATCATTGCTTGGATCGATCGCAACCATCGAATCGTCGCCGATCGGATTGATCGCAACGGTCCGAGATCGATTGTCGCCGATCGGGATCATTGCTTGGATCGATCGCAACCATCGGATCATCGCCGATTGGATTGATCGCAACGATCTGAGATCAATCGTCGCCGATCGGTATCATGGCTTGGATCGATCGCTACCGTCGGATCGTCGTCGATCGGATTGATTGCAATGGTCCGAGATCGATCATCGCCAATCAGGATCATGGCTTGGATCGATCGCAACCGTCGGATAGTCATCGATTGGATTGATCGCAACGGTCCAAGATCGATCGTCGCCGATCGAGATCATTGCTTGGATCGATCACAACCGTCGGATCGTGGCCAATTGGATTGATCACAACGGTCCGAGATCAATCATCGCCGATCGGTATCATGGCTTGGATCGATCGCAACCGTTGGATCATCGCGGATCGGATTGATCGCAATGGTCCGAGATCGATCGTCGCCGATCGGGATCATGGCTTGGATCAATCGCAACCGTCAGATCGTCATCGATCGGATTGATCGCAACGGTCCAAAATCGATCGTCGCCGATCGGGATCATGGCTTGGATCGATCGCAACCGTCGAATCATCACCGATTGGATTGATCGCAATGGTCCTAGATCGATCGTTACCAATCGGGATCATGGCTTGGATCGATCACAACCGTCGGATCGTCGCCGATCGGATTGATCGCAACGGTCCGAGATCGATCATCGCTGATCGGGATCATGGCTTGGATCAATCGCAACCATTGGATTGTCACAGATCGGAATGATCACAACGGTCCGAGATCGATCATCATCGATCGGGATCATGGCTTGGATCGATCGCAACCGTCGGATCGTCGCCGATCGGATTGATCGCAATGGTTTGAGATCGATCATCACCGATCGGGATCATTGCTTGGATCGATCGCAACAGTTGGATCGTCGCAAATCGGATTGATCGCAATGGTCTGAGATCGATCATCACCGATCGGGATCATGGCTTGGATCATTCGCAATCGTTGGATCGTCACCGATCGGATTGATCGCAACATTCCAAGATCGATCGTCCCCGATTGGGATCATGGCTTGGATCGATCGCAACTGTCAGATCGTCACCGATCGGATTGATCGCAACAGTTCGAGATCAATTGTCGCCGATCAGGATCATGGCTTGGATCGATCGCAACCATCGGATCATCGCCGATCGGATTGATCGCAATGGTCCAAGATCGATCATCGCCGATCGGGATCACGCCTTAGATCGATCGCAACCATCAGATCGTCGCCGATCGGATTGATCGCAATGGTCCGAGATCGATCGTCATCGATCGGGATCAGTGCTTGGATAGATCGCAACTGTCGGATCGTCGCCGATCGAATTGATCGCAATGGTCCGAGATCGATCGTCGCCGATCGGGATCATTGCTTGTATCGATCGCAACCGTCGGATCGTCGCTGATCGGATTGATCGCAACGGTCCAAAATCGATCGTCGCCAATCGGATCATGGCTTGGATCGATCGCAACCATCGGATCATCACCGATCGAATTGATCGCAACGGTCCTAGATCGATCGTCGCCAATCGGGATCATGGCTTGGATCAATCCAAACCATTGGATCGTCACCGATCCAATTGATCACAACGGTCCAAAATCGATCGTCGCCGATTGGGATCATGGCTTGGATCAATCGCAACCGTCGGATCATCACCGATCGGAATGATCGTAACTGTCCGAGATCGATCGTCACCGATTAGGATTATGGCTTGGATCGATCGCAACCGTCAGATCGTCGCCGATCGGATTGATCGCAATGGTCCGAGATCGATCATCGCCGATCGGAATCATGGCTTGGATCAATCGCAACCGTCGGATCATCATCGATCGGATTGATCACGGTCCAAGATCGATTGTCGCTGACCGAGATCATGGCTTGGATCGATCACAACCGTCGGATCGTCGCCGATCGGATTGATCGCAATGGTCCAAGATCGATTGTCGCCGATCGGGATCATGGCTTGGATCGATCGCAACCGTCGGATCGCTGCCCATCGGATTGATCGCAATGGTTCGAGATCGATCGTCGCCATTCAAGATCATGGCTTAGATCGATTGCAACCATTGGATCATCGCCAATCGGATTGATCGCAATGGTTCGAGATCGATCGTCACCGATCGGGATCATGGCTTGGATCGATCGCAACCATCAGATCGTCGCCGATTGGATTGATTGCAACGGTCCGAGATCGATCGTTGCCGATCGGGATCATTGTTTGGATCGATCGCAACCATCGAATCATCGCCGATCGGATTGATCGCAACGGTCTGAGATCGATCGTCACCGATCGGGATCATTGCTTGGATCGATCGCAACCGTCTGATCGTTACCGATCGGATTTATCGCAACGGTCTGAGATCAATCTTCGCCGATTGGTATTATGGCTTGGATCGATCGCTACCGTCAAATCGTCGCCGATCGGATTGATCGCAATGGATCGAGATCGATCATCGCCGATCGGGATCATGGCTTGGATCGATCGCAACCGTCGGATCATCGTCGATCGGCTTGATCGCAATGGTCCGAGATCGATCGTCGCCATCGGGATCATTGCTTGGATCGATCGCAACCATCGGATCGTCGCCGATCGGATTGATCATAACGGTCCGAGATCAATCGTCGTCGATCGGTATCATGGCTTGGATCGATCGCTACCGTCGGATCGTTGCCGATCGGATTGATTGCAATGGTTTGAGATCGATCGTCACCGATGGGATCAGGCTTGGATCGATCGCAACCATCGGATCATCGCCGATTGGGATCATGGATTGGATCGATCGCTACCATTGGATCGTAGCCGATCGGATCGATCGCAATGGTCCGAGATCGATTGTCGCCGATCGGGATCATGGCTTGGATCGATCACAACCATCGGATCATTGCCGACCGGATTGATCGCAACAGTTCAAGATCGATCATCGCCAATCGGATCATGGCTTGGATCGATCGCAACCGTCGGATCGTCACCGATCGGATTGATCGCAACGATCCAAAAATGATCATCGCCGATCGAGATCATGGCTTGGATCGATCGCAACCGTCGGATCATTGCCGATCGGATTGATCGCAATGGTCTGAGATCGATCGTCGCCGATCGGGATCATGGCTTGGATCGATCGCAACCGTCGGATCGTCAGCGATCGGATTGATCGCAATGGTTCGATATTGATCGTCGCCGATCAGGATTATGGCTTGGATCAATTGCAACCATTGGATCATCACTGATCGGAATGATCATAACTATCCGAGATCGATCGTCACCGATCGGGATCATGGCTTTGATCGATTGCAACCGTTGGATTGTCGCTGATCGGAGTGATCGCAATGGTCTGAGATCGATCGTCGCCGATCGGGATCATGGCTTGGATCAATTGCAACCGTCGGATCGTCGCCAATCGGAATGATCACAATGGTCCGAGATCGATCGTCGTCGATCGGGATCATGGCTTGGATTGTTCGCAACCGTCGGATCATCGCCGATCGGATTGATCGCAACATTTTGAGATCGATCGTCCCCGATCGGGATCATGGCTTGGATCGAAGGCAACTGTCGAATCGTCACCGATCGGAATGATCGCAACTATCCGAGATCGATCGTTACCGATCGGGATCATGGCTTGGATCGATCGCAACCATCGGATCATCGCCGATCGTATTGATCGCAATGGTACGAGATCGATCTTCACCGATCGGGATCATGGTATGGATTGATCGCAACCGTCAGATCGTCACCGATCGGAATGATTGCAATGGTCTGAGATCGATCGTCGCCGATCGGGATCATAGCTTGGATCGATCGCAACCGTCGGATCGTCACCGATCGGATTGATCGCAATGGTCCGAGAGAGATCGTCACCGATCGGGATCATGTCTTGGATCGATCGCTACCGTCGGATCTTCGCCGAGCGGATGGATCGCAACGGTCCTGATATCAATCGTCGCCGATCGGGATCATGGCTTGGATCGATCGCAACCATTGGATTATCGCCGATCGATTGATCGCAACGGTCCGAGATCGATCGTCGCTGATCGAGATCATTGCTTGGATCGATCGCAACCATTGGATCATCACCGATCGGATTGATCGCAACGTTCGAGATCGATCATCGCCGATCGAGATCATGGCTTGGATCGATCGCTACGTCGGATCATCGCCGATACGGATCGATCGCAACGGTCTGAGATCGATCGTCGCCGATCGGAGATCATGGCATGGATCGATCGCAACCGTGGATCGTTGCCGATCGGATTGATCGCAATGGATCCGAGATCGATCGTCGTCGATCGAGATCATGGCTTGGATCGATCGCAACCGTCGGATCGTCGCGATCGGATTGATCGCAATGGTCCGAGATCGATTGTCGCTGATCGGGATCATGGCTTCAATCGATCGCAACCATCGGATCGCCGATCGGATCGATCGCAATGGTCTCGAGATGAATCATCGCCGATCGAGATCATGGCTTGGATCGATTGCAACCGTCAGATCATCGCCGATCGGAATGATCACAATGGTCCGAGATCGATCGTCGCCTATCGGGATCATAGCTTGGATCGATCGCAACCGTCGGATCATCACCGATCGGATTGATCGCAAGTCCCAGATCGATCGTCATGATCGGGATCATGGCTTGGATCGATCCAACCGTCGGATCGTCACCGATCGGATTTATCGAGTCCGAGATCGATCGACTGATCGGGATCATGGCTTGGATTGATCGTAACGTAGATCGTCACCGATCGGATTGATCGATGAGATCGATCGTCCCCGATCGGGATCATGGCTTGGATCGATCGCAACGTCGATCGTCACCGATCGGAATGATCGCAACTATCCAAGATCGATCGTTACCGATCGGGATCATGGCTTGGATCGATCGCAACCATCGGATCATCGCCGATCGGATTGATCGCAATGGTCCGAGATCGATCTTCGCCGATCGGGATCATGGCTTGGATCGATCGCAACCGTCAGATCGTCACCGATCGGAATGATCGCAATGGTCTGAGATCGATCATTGCCGATCGGGATCATAGCTTGGATCGATTGCAACCATCGGATCGTTACCGATCGGATTGATCGCAATGGTTCAAGACAGATCGTCATCGATTGGGATCATGGCTTGAATCGATCGCTATCGTCAGATCGTCGCCGAGCGGATGATCGCAACGGTCTGATATCGATCGTCGCCGATCGGGATCATGGCTTGGATCGATCGCAACCATTGGATTGTCGCCGATCGGATTGATCGCAACGGTCCGAGATCGATCGTCGCGATCGAGATCATTGCTTGGATCGATCGCAACCGTTGGATCATCGCCGATCGGATTGATCGCAACGTTTCGAGATCGATCGTCGCCGATCGGATCATGGCTTGGATCGATCGCTACGTCGGATCATCGCCGAACGGATCGATCGCAACGGTCCGAGATTGATCATCGCGATCGAGATCATGGCATGGATCGATCGCAACCATCGGATTGATCGCTATGGTCCGAGATCAATCGTCGTCGATCGGATCATGGCTTGGATCGATCGCAACCATCGGATCATCGCCCATCGGATTGATCGCAATGGTTTGAGATCGATTGTCGCGATCGGGATCATGGCTTGGATCGATCGCAACCATCGGATCATCGCCGATCGGATGATCGCAACGGTCGAGATGAATCATCGCCGATCGGGATCATGGCTTGGATCGATCGCAACCGTCGGATCGTCGCTGATCGGAATGATCGCAATGGTCCAAGATCGATCGTCGCCGATCGGGATCATAGCTTGGATCGATCGCAACCGTCGGATCATCACCGATCGAATTGATCGCAATGGTCCCATATCGATCGTCATAGATCGGGATCATGGCTTGGATCGATCGTAACCGTTCGATCGTCACCGATCGGATTTATCGCAAAAGTTCGAGATCGATCGTCACTGATCGGGATCATGGATTGGATTGATCGTAACTGTCAGATCGTCACCGATCGGATTGATCGCAATGGTTTGAGATCGATCGTCACTGATCGGGATCATGGCCGATTGGATTGATCACAATGGTCCGAGATCGATCGTCACCGATCGGGATCATGGCTTCGATCGATCACAACCGTCAGATCGTCGCCGATCGGATTGATCGCAATGGTCCAAGATCGATCATCGCCGATCAAGATCATTACTTTGATCGATCGCAACCGTCGGATCGTCGCCGATCGGATAGATCGTAATGGTCTGAGATCGATCGTCGACGATCGGGATCATGGCTTAGATCGATCGCTACCGTCGCATCATCGCCGATCGGATCGATCGCAACGGTCCAAAATCGATCATCGCCGATCATGATTATGGCTTGGATCAATCGCAACCATCGGATCATCTCGATCGGGATCATGGCTTGGATTGATCGCAACCTTTGGATCATCGCCGATCGGATTGATCGCAACGTTTCGAGATCGATCGTCGCCGATCGGGATCATGGCTTGGATCGATCGCTACTGTCGGATCATCGCCGATCGGATTGATAACAACGGTCCGAGATCGATTGTCGCCGATCAAGATCATGGCATGGATCGATCGCAACCGTCGGATCATTGCCGATCGGATTGATCGCTATGGTCCGAGATCAATCATCATCGATCGAGATCATGGCTTGGATCGATCACAACCATCGGATCGTCGCCCATCGGATTGATCGCAACGGTCTGAGATCGACTGTCGCCAATCGGGATCATGGCTTAGATCGATCTCAACCGTCTGATCATCGCAGATCGGATTGATTGCAATATTCCGAGATCGATCATCCCCGATCAGGATCATGGCTTGGATCGATCGCAACCATCGAATCATCGCCGATCGGATTGATCGCAATGGTCCGAGATCGATCGTCATCGATCGGGATCATGGCTTGGATCGATCGCAACCATCGGATCGTCGCCGATCGGATGGATCGCAACGGTCCGAGATCGATCGTCACCGATCGGGATCATGGCTTGGATCGATCGCAACCGTCGGATCGTCGCCGATTGGATCAATGCAAAAGTTCGAGATCGATCGTCGCCGATCGGATCTTGGCCTGGATCGATCGTAACCATCGGATCATCGCCGATCAGATTGATCGCAATGGTCCAAGATCGGATCATCGCCGATCGAGATCATGGCTCGGATCGATCGCTACCGTCGGATCATTGCCGATCGGAATTGATCGCAATGGTCCGAGATCGATCCTCGCCGATCGGGATCATGGCTTGGATCGATCGCAACCGTCGATCATCACCGATCGAATTGATCGCAATGTCCGAGATCGATCGTCGCCGATCGGATCATGGCTTGGATCGATCGCAACCGTCGGATCGTCGCCGATCTGATTGATCACAACGGTCCAAGATCGATCATCGCCGATCGGGATCATGGCTTGGATCGATCGCAACCGTTGGATCGTCACCGATCGGATTGATGGCAACGGTCCTAGATCGATCGCCGATCGGATTGATGGCAACGGTCCATCGATCATCGTCGATCGGGATCATGGCTTGGATCGATCGCAACCGTTGGATCATCGACGATCGGATTGATCGCATGGTCCGAGATCGATCATTGCCGATCGGGATCATGGCTTGGATCGATCGCAATCGTCGGATCGTCGCCGATCGGATTGATCGCAACGGTCCGAGATCGATCGTCGCCGATCGGATCATGGCTTGGATCGATCGCAACCATCGGATCGTCGCCAATTGGATTGATCGCAACGGTCCGAGATCGATCGTCGCCGATCGGGATCATGGCTTGGATCGATCACAACGTCAATCACCACTGATCGGATTGATCTCAACGGTCCAAGATCGATCATCGCCGATCGGAATCATGGCTTGGATTGATCGCAACCATCGGATCGTCGCGATTGGATTGATCACATGGTTCGAGATTGATCGTCACCGATCGGGATAATGGCTTGGATCGATCGAAACCATCGGATCATCGCCGATCGGATCGATCGCAATGGTATAAGATTGATCATCGCCGATCGGGATCATGGCTTGGATCGATCGCTATCGTCGGATCGTTGTCGATCGGATTGATCGCAACGGTCCTAGATCGATCGTCGCCGATCGGGATCATAGCTTGGATCGATCGCAACCGTCGGATCGTCGCTGATCGGATTGATCGCAACGGTCCGAGATCGATCGTCACCGATCGGATCATGGCTTGGATCGATCGCAACCGTCGGATCGTCACCGATCGGATTGATCGCAAAAGTCCAAGATCGATTGTCACGATCGGGATCATGGCTTGGATCGATCGCAACCATCGGATCATCGCCGATCGGATTGATCGCAACGGTCCGAGATCGATCGTCGCCGATCAGGATCATGGCTTGGATCGATAGCAACCGTCGGATCGTCGCCGATCGGATTGATCGCAACCGGTCCAAGATCGATCATCGCTGATCGGGATCATGGCTTGGATCGATCGCAATCGTCGGATCGTCGCCGATCGGATTGATCGCAACGGTCCGAGATCGATCGTCGCCGATCGGGATCATGGCTTGGATCGATCGCAATCGTCGGATCGTCATCGATCGGGTTGATCGCAACATTCCGAGATGGATCGTCCCCGATAGGGATCATGGCTTGGATCGATCGCAACGTCAGATCGTCACCGATCGGATTGATCGCAATGGTTCGAGATTGATCGTCGCCGATAAGGATCATGGCTTGGATCGATCGCAACCATCGGATCATCCGATCGAATTGATCGCGGTCCGAGATCGATCATGGCCGATCGGGATCATGGATTGGATCGATCACAACCATCGGATCGTCGCCGATCGGATTGATTGCAACGGTCCGAGATCGATCGTCCCGATCGGGATCATTGCTTGGATCGATCGCAACCATCGATTGTCGTCGATCGGATTGATCGCAATGGTCCGATCATCGCCGGATCATGGCTTTTATCGATCGCAACCATCGGATTATCGCCGATCGGATTGATCGAAATGGTCCGAGATCGATCATCGCCGATCGGGATCATGGCTTGGATCGATCGCAACCGTCGGATCGTCGCCGATCGGATGATCGCAACGGTCCAAGATCGATCATCGCCGATCGGGATCATGGCTTGGATCGATCGCAACCGTCGGATCATCGCCGATCGGATGATC
>UESW01003841.1:592469-618918 GCA_900491605.1 Calamus simplicifolius | reverse complement strand
GGATCATGGCTTTTATCGATCGCAACTGTCGGATCGTCGCCAATCGGATTGATCGCAATGGTCTGAGATCGATCGTCTTCGATCGGGATCGTGGTTTGGATCGATCGCAACCGTCGGATCATCACCGATCGGATTGATCGCAACATTCTGAGATCGATCATCCCCGATCGGGATCATAGCTTGGATCGATCACAACTGTCAGATCGTCACCGATCGGATTAATTGCAACAGTTCAAGATCGATCGTCACCGATCCGGATTATGGCTTGGATCGATCGCAACCATCAGATCATCGCCGATCAGATTGATCGCAATGGTCCGAGATCGATCGTCAACGATCGAGATCATGGCTTGGATCAATCGTAACCATTGGATCGTCGTTGATTGGATTGATCGCAACGGTTCAAGATCGATCATCGCCAATCGGGATCATTTCTTGGATCGATCGCAACCGTCGGATCGTCGCCGATCGGATTGATCGCAATGGTCCGAGATCGATCGTTGCCGATCCGTATCATCGCTTGGATCGATTGCAACCATTAGATCATCGCCGATCGAATAGACCGCAATGGTCCGAGGTCGATCGTTGCCGATCGGGATCATGGCTTGGATCGATTGCAACCGTCGGATCATCGCCGATCGGATTGATCGCAATGATCCAAGATCGATCGTCGCCGATCAGGATCATTGCTTGGATCGATCACAAACGATGGATCATCGCCGATCGGATTGATCGCAACAGTACGAGATCGATCATCGCTGATCGGGATCATGGCTTGGATCGATAGCTACTATCGGATCGTTACCATTGGATCGATCGCAATGGTCCGAGATCGATCGTCGCCGATCGGGATCATGGCTTGATCGATCACAACCGTCGGATCGTCGCCGATCGAAATGATCGCAATGGTCCGAGAACGATCATCGCCGATCGGGATCATGGCTTGGATTGATCGCAACCGTCGGATCATCGCCGATCGGATTGATCGCAATAGACCGAGATCGATCATCACCGATCGGAATCATGGCTTGGATCGATCGCAACTGTCGGATCGTCACCGATTAGATTGATCGTAACGGTTCGAAATCGATCGTCGCCGATCAGGATCATGGCTTGGATCGATCGCAACCATCGGATCATCGCCGATCAGATTGATCGCAATGGTCGAGATTGATCATCCCCGATCGGGATCAAGGCTTGGATCGATTGCAACCATCGGATCATCACCGATCGGATGGATCGCATCGGTCCAAGATCGATCGATATCGATCGGGATCATTGCTTGGATCGATAGCAATCATCGGATCATCGCCGATCAGATAGATCGCAATGGTCCGAGATCGATCATCGCTGATCGGGATCATAGCTTGGATCGATCGCTACTGTCGGATCGTCGCCGATTGGATCGATCGCAATGGTCCGAGATCGATCGTCGCCGATTGAGATCATGGCTTGGATCGATCGCAACCGTTGGATCGTCACCGATCGGAATGATCGCAATGGTCCGAGATCGATCATCGCCGATCGGGATCATGGCTTGGATCAATTGCAACCATCGGATCATCCCTGATCGGATTGATTGCAATGGTCCCATTGATCGTTACCGATCGAGATCATGGCTTGGATCGATCGCAACAGTCGGATCGTCGCCGATCGGATTGATCGCAATAGTCCAGATCGATCGTCACCGATCGTTATCATGGCTTGGATCGATCGCAACTGACGAATCGTCACCGATCGGATTGATCGCAATGGTTCGAGATCGATGTCACCGATCAGGATCATGGCTTGGATCGATTGCAACCATCGGATCATCGTCGATCGGATTGATGGCAATGGTCTGAGATTGATCATCACGATCGGGATCATGGCTTGGATCGATCGCAACCGTCAGATCATCATCGATCGGATTGATCGCATTGGTCCGAGATCGATCGTCACTGATCGGGATCATTGCTTGGATCGATCGCAACCATTGTATCATCGCTGATAGAATAGATCGCAACGATCCGAGATCGATCATCGCCGATCGAGATCATGGTTTGGATCGATCGCTACCGTCGGATCGTCATCGATTGGATCGATCGCAACGGTCCAAGATCGATCGTCACCGATCGGGATCATGGCTTGGATCGATCGCAACCGTTAGATCGTCGCCGATCGGATTGATCGCAACAGTCCGAGATCGATCATCGCCGATCGGGATCATTGCTTGGATCGATCGCAACCATTGGATCATCTCCGATCGGATTGATCGCATTGGTCCAAGATCGATCATCGCCGATCGGATCATGGCTTGGATCGATCGCTACCGTCGGATAGTCGCTGATCGGATCGATCGCAACGGTCCAAGATCGATCGTCGTCGATCGGGATCATGGCTTGGATCGATCGCAACCGTCAGATCGTTGCCGATCGAAATGATCGCAATGGTCCGAGATCGATCGTCGCCGAACGGGATCATGGCTTGGATCGATCGCAACCGTTGGATCATCCCCGATCGGATTGATCGCAATGGTCCGAGATCAATCATCACTGATTGGGATCATGGCTTGGATCGATCGCAAACGTCGGATCATCGCCGATCGGATTGATCACAACAGTCCGAGATCGATCATCACCGATCAGGATCATGGCTTGGATCGATCGCAACTATCGGATCGTCACCGATCGGATTGATCGCAATGGTTCGAGATCGATCATCTCCGATCAAGATCATAGCTTAGATCGATCGCAACCATCGGATCATCGCTGATCGGATTGATCGCAACGGTCCGAGATCGATCGTCACCGTTCGGGATCATGGCTTGGATCAATCGCAACCATCGTATCACCGATTGGATTGATCTTAACGGTCCAAGATCGATCATCGTCGATCGTAATCATGGCTTGGATCGATCGCAACCTTCAGATCATTGTCGATCAGATTGATCGCAACATTCCGAGATCGATCGTCCCCGATCGAGATCATGGCTTTGATCGATCGCAACTGTCGGATCGTCACCGATCGGATTGATCGCAATGGTTCAAGATCGATCATCGCCGATTAGGATCATGGCTTGGATCGATCGCAACCATCGGATCCTCGCTGATCGGATTGATCGCAATGGTCCAAGATCGATCATCACCGATCGGGATCATGGCTTGGATCAATCGCAACCATCGGATTGTTGCCGAACGGATTGATCGCAACGGTCCGAGATCGATCATCGCTGATCGGGGTCATTGCTTGGATCGATGGCAACCGTCGGATTGTCGCCGATCGGATTGATCGCAACGGTCCGAGATCGATCGTTGCCGATCGGGATCATGGCTTGGATCGATCGCTACCGTTGGATCGTTACCGATCGGATTGATCGCAACGGTCCGAGATCGATCGTCACCAATCGGGATCATGGCTTGGATCGATCGTAGTCATCGAATCATCGCGATCAGATTGATCGCAATGGTCCGAGATCGATCGTCGCCGATCGGGATCATGGCTTAGATCGATCACAACCGTCGGATTGTCGCCGATCGGGATCATGGCTTGGATCGATCGCAACCATCAGAACGTCACCGATCAAATTGATCGCAATTGTTCGAGATCGATCATTGCCGATCGGGATCATGGCTTGGATCCATCGCAACCGTCTGATCGTCGCCGATCGGATTGATCGTAAGAGTCCGAGATCGATCATCATCGATCGAGATCATGGCTTGGATCGATCGTAACTGTCGGATCGTCATCGATCGGATTGATCGCAACGGTCCGAGATCGATCGTCGCCGATCAGGATCATGGCTTGGATCGATCGCAACCATCTGAGCATCGCGATCGATTGATTGCAACGGTCCGAGATCGATCGTCACTGATGTGGCTGATCAGAGTGCCAGCAAGACATCGGGATCGCGGGCCCTGCATCACATGGTCTGACGACAATCCAGTCACTTGGCGTTTGGCTTGCCACAACCATCTCGACCTCCGCATCGGTCACGGCCCATTCCCATCTCGGTGTCGTCTCAGCGTCAGCTCCGGCCCATCTCGACCTCCGCATCGTCACGGCCCATTCCCGTCTCGGCGTTGGCTCTGGCCCATCTCGACCTCCGCATCAGTCATGGCCATTCCTGTCTCGGCGTCGGCTACGGCCCATATCGACCTCCGCGTCGGTCACATCCCATTCCCATCTCGGCGTCGGTCTCGGCGTCGGCTTCGGCCCATCTCGACCTCCGCATCGGTCATGGCCCATTCCCATCTCGGCATCGGTCTAGGCGTCGGCTCCAGCCCATCTCGACCTCTGCGTCGGTCATGGCCCATTTCGTCTCGGCGTCGGCCTCGGCGTCGACCTTGGCATCGATTTCGGCAACGGCCACCCACGTTCAAGCTACGTGCCCCCCATCCCTCAGAGTGGCGGATAACTTCGCTACGAACGTGCTTGGCAATGTGGGCAACGAACGTGCCTTCCCTTGGCACTAACGGCAGGCATGACCCCCCACGTTTAATCCTATTACCTATTTTTTGCGGTACGTTGAGGACTGGAAATCAATAACTGCCAAAAAGGGATCCCCAAAGGAGGTATAAAAGGGGCAGCCCCAAAGGTAAGGGAGGGTTATCCAATCATCACAAAAACAAGATCTCCTGTTCCCCAAATCGCTAACTTGGGGTCGGAGGGTCCCTGCCAGAACCACCGGCCCGGAACTTTTCTTGTAGGTGGCAGAGAGAAGGAGAGGACCCTGCCGTTCCCTGAGAGGCTAGCGAAGATTCCTTTTCACCTGACACTCATTCAAAAGTGATCTGGCGGCAACAGATTGGCGCGCCAGGTAAGGGGGGGCAGATCAGCGATGCTAGTTTTCAGATCCTCGTCCCCCTTTAATCAAAATGGTGGATCATAAAGGTAGTGATAAAAAAATCCAAAAAGCTTTCACCACTTATGCTGGGGGGCACCTTCAGCGAGCTAAGCAGAAGCATCAGAAGCAACATCTCAAGACCACACAACAACGAGCAAAGGCTTCCGCTCGCTCTTGGTTCGCTGCTCAGGCCAGCCATCCTTCATCCCGCCGAAAATCTTCCCAGTAAGAGATCCACCATCCTCAAGCTCACCAACGACTTAAAGCTCAGAGAGCCATCACTCGCCGCCCAAGCAGCCTTCTCTCCTATGGACGGCGACACAAAGGGAGGCCCAAGTAAGGGCAGCGGTACCTCCACTTCAACCAATTTGATTCCCCAAGGGGCAGACCACCAGCGGGAGCGCTCAAGTCTGTAGAAGGAAGACAGGGGTGCCGCAAGAGCTAAGAACGCTGAACTTAAGACAGTATTTCTTTCATTGATACTTAAAAATGTCATGCAGGGGAGACCGACTATGCATTAGCATTCAAGACCAACCTCGCATTGGCGTCTCAAAAGACCACAGACCGACTCCGTGTCGGCAATAAGACCGGCTCCGCGTCGGCAACAAAGATCGGCTCGCGTCGGCACCAAAGACCGGCTCCGCGTCGGCACCTTCAAGCCCGGTTCCGCATCGGCACACTCAAGCCCAGCTCCGCATCGGCACATCCAAGCCCGGCTCCGCATCGGCACCTTCAAGCCCGCTCCGCATCGGCACCTTCAAGCCCGGTTCCGCATCGGCACCAAAGACCGGCTCTGTGTCGGCACCAAAGACCAACTCCGTGTCGGCAATAAAGACCGGCACTGCGTCGGCACCAAAGACCGGTTCCGCACGGCAACTTAAGACCGGCTCCGTCGGCACAAAAAGACGGTTCCGCACCGGCACTCTAAGCCGGCTCCGCGTCAGCACATTCAAGCCCGGCTCCGCATCGGCACATCCAAGCCCGGCTCCGCGTTGGCACCTCAAGCCCGGCTCCGCGTCGGCACATTCAAGCCCAGCTCTGCGTCGGCACCTCCAAGCCTGGCTCCGCGTTGGCACCTCCAAGCCCGGCTCCGCGTCGGCACCAAAGACCGGCTCCGCGTCGGCATCAAAGATCGACTCCGTGTCGGCAATAAAGACCGGCTCTGCGTCGGCACCAAAGACCGGTTCCGCACCGGCAACTTAAGACCGGCTCCGCATCGGCACAAAAAGATCGGTTCCGCACCAGCACTTAAGACCGGCTCTGCGTCGGCACAAAAAGACCGGTTCCGCACTGGCACTCTAAGCCCGGCTCGCGTCGGCACACTCAAGCTGGCTCCGCATCGGCACATTCAAGCCCGGCTCCGCGTCGGCACCTCCAAGCCCGGCTCGCGTCGGCACCTTCAAGCCCGGCTCCGCGTCGGCACACTCAAGCCCGGCTCCGCGTCGGCACCTCCAACGCTCCAAGCCCGGCTCCGCGTCGACACTCCAAGCCCGGCTCCGCGTCGGCACACTCAAGCCCGAGTCTCCCTCGACACTCAAGCCCGGCTCCGCGTCGGTAATCCAAGCCCAAGACCTCCTGTGGATTCCATTCCAGCTGCCCTTGGATTTCAGCACTGGTTCCCCCCCCCCCCCCGCCTTAAATCAACACGGTTCCCTGGGGGGCAGGTCATCAACTCTGCAGAAAGAGACCAATTTCTTTAAAGAAAAGGCACCTGAGCCTGGTCCAAGCACCCTCAGGTCACCCTCCGGGGTGAAAAGGCACTGATGACTCTCAACTCTCTGGTCACCCTCCGGGGTAAAGGGCTCCCGAGCATGGTCGAATCCCAGCGACTCTTGGGTCATCCTACGGGGTTCAAAAGGCTCTCGACGGCCTCAACTTTGCCTCAGCGGCTTCGTTACAGCCTCAACGGCTTCATTTCAGCCTCAACGGCCAACGGCCAATCGGGTAATACCTTTGTTTAAATTACACACTTGCAACATATAACTGGTTACTTTCAGCCATCAAGAAGCCCGGTTCCGCATCGGCACAAGAAGCCCGGTTCCGTACCGGCACCTAAAGCCCGGTTCCGCATCAGCACAAGAAGCTCGATTCCGCACCAGCACAAGAAGCCCGGTTCCGCACCGGCACAAAAGCCCGGTTCCGCACCGGCACCTAAAGCCCGGTTCCGCACCGGCACAAGAAGCCCGGCTCCGCGTCGGCACAAGAAGCCAGCTCCGTACCGGCACAAGAAGCCCGGCCCTGCATCGGCACCAAAAGCCCGGCTCCGTCGGCACCAGAAGCCCAGCTCCGCGCCGGCACAAGAAGCCCGGCTCCACGTCGGCATTAGAAGCCCGGTTCCACACCGGCACAAGAAGCCCAGTTCTGCACCGGCACAAAAAGCCCGGTTCCGCACGGCACCTAAAGCCCGGTTTCGCTTCGGCACCAGAAGCCCAGTTCCGCACCGGCACAAGAAGCCCGGCCCCGCGTCGGCACCAGAAGCCCGGCTCCGCATTGGCACCAGAAGCCAACTCCGCACCGGCACAAGAAGCCCGGCTCCGTGTCGGCACTAGAAGCTCGGTTCTGCATCGGCACAAGAAGCCCGGTTCTGCACCGGCACAAAAAAAAAGCCCGGTTCCGCGTCGGCACCAGAAGCCCGGTTCCGCACCGGCACAAGAAGCCTAGTTCCGCATTGGCGCCAAAGCCCGGCTACAATCGGCATAAAAGCCCAACTCCAACGTTGGCACCAAAGCCTGACCTCACGTCGGCACCAAAACCCAACTTCACGTCGGGTCAAGAAGCCCCAAGACAACTCACAGCTGGGAGAAGCCAATTCCCCAGCTCACAGTTGACGGACACCCACACTTCCAAAATTCATGACAAAAAGAAGACTTAAAGTAGCTCACATTTTTTGAACAGGCAAAAAACATGGCTCCAAAGAGCATGAAGACGTCTACACAAGGCAGAGCCAGAGGAAAAGGGTTTCCCCACCTGGGAGGAATCATAGTTGAAGTTGATAGGAAAGGGCAGATGCGAAGGTAAAAAGTCCTACACTCTTTTCGCTTAGCTAAGGCAGGGCACACAAGCTCAGGAGTGTGGGGGGCATCTGATGTGGCTTATCAGAGGGCCAGCAAGACATCGGGATCGCGAGCCCTGCATCACGTAGTCTGATGACAATCCAATCCCTTGGCGTTGGGCTTGCCGCGGCCATCTCGACCTCCGCATCGATCACGGCCCATTCCCATCTCAGCGTCGGTCTCGGCGTCGGCTCCGGCCCATCTCAACCTCCGCATCGGTCATGGTCCATTCCCATCTTGGCATCGGCTCTGGCCCATCTCGACCTCGCGTCGGTCACGGCCCATTCTCATCTTGGCGTTGGCTCCGGCCCATCTCGACCTCCGCATCGGTCACGGCCCATTCCCATCTCGGCGTCGGTCTCGGTGTTGGCTCCGGCCCATCTCGACCTCCGCGTCGGTCACGGCCCATTCCCATCTCAGCGTGACCTCCGCGTCAGTCACGGCCCATTCCCATCTCGACGTCGGCTCCGGCCCATCTCGACCTCCGCATCGGTCATGGCCCATTCCCATCTCGTCGTTGGTCTCAGCGTCGGCTCCGGCCCATCTCGACCTCTGCGTCGGTCATGGTCCATTCCCGTCTCGGCGTTCGGCCTTGGCGTCGATTTCGGCAACGGCCACCCACGTTCAAGCTACGTGGCCCCCGTCCCTCGAGAGTGGCGGATAACTTCGCTACGAACGTGCTTGGCAACATGGGCAACGAACGTGCCTTCCCTTGGCACCACTAACGGCAGGCATGACCCCCCACGTTTAATCCCATTACCCATTTTTTGCGGTACGTTGAGGATTAGAAATCAATAACTGCCAAAAAGGGATCCCCAAAGGAGGTATAAAAGGGGCCTGCAGCCCCAAAGGTAAGGGAGGGCGATCCAATCATCACAAAAACAACAACCTCCTGTTCCCCAAATCACTAACTTGGGCATCGGAGGGTCCTGCCAGAACCACCGGCCCGTGACTTTTCTTGCAGGTGGCAGAGAGAAGGAGAGGACCCTGCCGTTCCCTGAGAGGCTAGCGAAGATTTCTTTTCACCTGACGCTCATTCAAAAGTGATCTGCCGGCAACAGATTGGCGCGCCAGGTAGGGGGGCAGATCAGCGATGCTAGTTTTCAGATCCTCGTCCCCCTTTAATAAAAATGGTGGATCATAAATGTAGTGATAAAAAAAATCCAAAAAGCTTTCACCACTTATGCTGGGGGGCACCTTCAGCGAGCTAAGCAGAAGCATCAGAAGCAACATCTCAAGACCACACAGCAACGAGCAAAGGCTTCCGCTCGCTCTTGGTTCGCTGCTCAGGCCAGCCATCCTTCATCCCCCGGGAATCTTCCCAGCTAGAGATCCACCATCCTCAAGCTTACCAATGACTTAAAGCTCAGAGAGCCATCACTCGCCGCCCTAAGCAGCCTTCTCTCCTATGGACGGTGACACAAAGGGAGGCCCAAGTAAGGGCAGCGGTACCTCCACTTCAACCAATTTGATTCCCCGAGGGGCAGACCACCAGCGGGAGCGCCAAGTCTATAGAAGGAAGACAGGGGTGCCGCAAGAGCTAAGAACGCTGCACTTAAGACAATATTTCTTTATTGATACTTAAAAATATCATGCAGGGGAGACCGACTCTGCATTAGCATTCAAGACCAACCTCGCATTGGCGTCTCAAAAGACCACAGACCGACTCCGTGTCGGTAATAAAGATCGGCTCCGCATCGGCAACAAAGACCGGCTCCGCGTTAGCACCAAAGATCGGCTCCGCGTCGGCACCTTCAAGCCCGGCTCCACGTCGGCAAGCCAAGCTCTGCATCGGCACATCCAAGCCGGCTCCGCGTCAGCACCTTCAAGCCCGGCTCCGCGTCGGCACCAAAGATGGCTCCGCATCGGCACCAAAGACCGACTCCGCGTCAGCACCAAAGACCGACTCCGTGTCGGCAATAAAGACCAGCTCTGCATCGGCACCAAAGACGGTTTCGCACCGGCAACTTAAGACCGGCTCCGCGTCGGTACAAAAAGACCGGTTCGCACCGACACTCTAAACCCGGCTCCGCGTCGGCACACTCAAGCCCGGCTCCGCGTCGGCACATTCAAGCCCGGCTCGGCATCGGCACCTCCAAGTCCGGCTCTGCGTCGGCACACTCAAGCCCGGCTCCACATCGGCACATTCAAGCCTGGCTCCACGTCGGCACCTCCAAGCCTGGCTCGCGTCGGCACCTCCAAGCCTGGCTCCGCGTCGGCACCAAAGACCGCTCCGCGTCGGCACCAAAGAACGACTCCGGGTCGGCAATAAAGACCGGCTCTGCGTCGGCACCAAAGACCGGTTCCGCACCGGCAACTTAAGACCGGCTCCGCGTCGGCACAAAAAGACCGGTTTCGCACCGGCAACTTAAGACCGGCTCCGCGTCGGCACAAAAAGACCGGTTCCGCACTGGCACTCTAAGCCCGGCTCCACGTCGGCACACTAAGCCCGGCTCCGCTTGGCACATTCAAGCCCGGCTCCGCGTCGGCACCTCCAAGCCCGGCTCCGCATCGGCACCTTCAAGCCCGGCTCCGCGTCGGCACACTCAAGCCCGGCTCCACTTTGGCACATTCAAGCCCGGCTCCGTGTCGGCACCTCCAAGCCCGGCTCCGCGTCGGCACCTTCAAGCCCGGCTCCGCGTTGACACACTCAAGCCTGGCTCCGCGTCGGCACCTCCAAGCCCGGCTCTGCATCGGCACCTCGAGCCCGGCTCCGCGTCGGCACCTTCAAGCCCGGCTCCGTGTCGGCAATCCAAGCCCAAGACCTCCTGTGGATTCCATTCCAGCTGCCCTTGGATTTCAGCACTGGTTCCCCCCCCCCCCCCCCCCCCCCCCCCCGCCTTAAACAATACGGTTCCCTGGGGGACAGGTCATCAACTCTGCAGAAGGAGACCAATTTCTTTAAAGAAAAAGGCACCTGAGCCTAGTCCAAGCACCCTCAAGTCACCCTCCGGGGTGAAAAGGCACATGACGACTCTCAACTCTCTGGTCACCCTCTGGGGTTAAGGGCTCCCGAGCATGGTCGAATCCCAGCGACTCTTGGGTCATCCTCGGGTTCAAAAGGCTCTCGACGGCCTTAAATTTGCCTCAGCGGCTTCGTTACAGCCTCAACGGCTTCATTTCAACCTCAACGGCCTCAACTCTGTATCAGCGGCCAACGGCCAATCGGTAATACCTTTGTTTAAATTACACACTTGCAACATATAACTGGTTACTTTCAGCCATCAAGAAGCCCGGTTCCGCACCGGCACAAGAAGCCCGGTTCGCACCGGCATAAAAAGCCCGGTTCCGCACTGGCACAGAAGCCTGGTTCCGCACCGGCACAAAAAGCCTGGTTCCGCACTGGCACAAAAAGCCCGGTTCCGCACCGGCACAAAAAGCCCAGTTCCATACCAGCACAGAAGCCCGGCTCCGCATTGGCACAAGAAGCCCGGCTCCGCACCGGTACAAGAAGCCCGGCCCCTCGTCAGCACTAGAAGCCGGTTCCACACCGGCACAAGAAGCCCGGTTCTGCACTGGCACAAAAGCCCAGTTCTGCACCGGCACCTAAAGCCCGGTTCCACGTCGGCACCAGAAGCCCGGTTCCGCACCAGCACAAGAAGCAACGGTCCGAGATCGATCATCGCCGATCAGGATCATGGCTTGGATCGATCACAACCATCGGATCATCGCCGATCGGATTGATCGCAATGGTCCGAGATCGATCGTCACCGATTAGGATCATGGCTTGGATCGATTGCAACCATCAGATCGTCGCCGATCGAATTGATCGCAACGGTCCGAGATCGATCATCGCAGATCAGGATCATTTCTTGGATCGATCACAACCGTCGAATCATCGCCGATGGATGATCGCAACGTATGAGATCGATCATCGCCGATCGGGATCATGGCTTGGATCGATCGCTACCATCGGATCATCGCCGATCGGATCGATCGCAATGGTCCAAGATCGATTGTCGCCGATCAAGATCATGGCTTGGATCGATCGCAACCGTCAGATCATCACCGATCAGATTGATCGCTATGGTCCAAGATCGATCATCGCCGATCAGATCATGGCTTGGATCGATCGCAACCATGATATCATCGCCGATCAAATTGATCGCAATGGTCCGAGATCGATCTTCGCCGACCGGGATCATGGCTTGGATCGATCACAACCGTCTGATCGTCGCCGATCGGATTGATAGCAACAGTTTGAGATCGATCATCGCCGATCGGGAACATTGCTTGGATCGATCGCAACCATCGGATCATCGCCGATCGAATTGATCGCAACGGTCCGAGTTTTATCGTTGCCGATCGGGATTATGGCTTAGATCAATCGCTACCGTCGGATCGTTGCCAATCGGATTGATCGCAATGGTCCGAGATCGATCGTCGCCAATCGAGATCATGGCTTGGATCGATCACAACCGTCGGATCGTCACTGATCGGATAGATCGTAATGGTCCGAGATCGATCGTGCCGATCGGGATCACAGCTTGGATCGATCGCAACCGTCAGATCTTCGCCGATTGGATTGATGCAGTGGTCCGAGATCGATCGTTGCCGATCGGGATCATGGCTTGTATAGATGCAACCGTCAGATCGTCGCCGATCGAAATGATCGCAACTATCCGAGATCGATCGTCACCGATCGAGATCATGGCTTGGATCAATCGCAACCATTGGATCGTCATCGATTGGATTGATTGCAACGGTCTGAGATCGATCATCGCCGATCAGGATCATGGCTTGGATCGATCGCAACCATCAGATCATCGCCGATCGGATTTATCGTAATGGTCCGAGATCGATCGTCGCCGATCGGATTGATCACAACGGTTCAGATCGATCGTCATCGATCGGGATCATGGCTTGGATCGATCGCAACCGCCGGATTCGATGATCGGATTGATCACAACGGTCCAAGATCGATCGTCGCCGATCGGGATCATGGCTTGGATCGATCACAACCATCGGATCATCGCCGATCAGATTGATCACAACGGTCCAAGATTGATCGTCGCCGATCGGGATCATGGCTTGGATCAATCGCAACTATTGGATCGTCGCCGATCCGATTGATCGCAATGGTCCAAGATCGATCATCGCCGATCGGGATCATGGCTTGAATCGATCGCAACCATCGGATCATCACCAATCGGATTGATCGTAAAGGTCCGAGATCGATCGTCGCCGATCGGGATCATGGCTTGGATCGATCGCAACCATCGGATCGTTGCCGATCCGATTGATCGCAACGGTCCAATATCGATCGTCGCCATCGAGATCATGGCTTGGATCGATCGCAACCATCGGATTGTCACCAGTTGGATTGATCGCAACGGTCCAAGATCGATCGTCGCCGATCGGGATCATGGCTTGGATCGATCCCAACCATCGGATCATTGTCGATCGGATTGATCGCAATGGTCCGAGATCGATCGTCGCCGATCGGGATCATGGCTTGGATCGATCGCAACCGTCGGATCATCGCCGATCGGATTGATAGCAACGGTCGAGATCGATCGTCGCCGATCAGGATCATTGCTTGGATCCATCGCAACCATCGATCATCGCCAATTGGATTGATCGCAACGGTGAGATCGATCGTCGCCGATCGTGATCATGGCTTGGATAGATCGCTACCGTTGGATCATTGCCGATTGGATTGATCGCAACGGTCCGAGATCGATCATCACCGATCGGGATCATGGCTTGGATCGATCGCAATGATCGGATCATCGCTGATCAGATTGATCGCAATGGTCCGAGATCGATCATCACCGATCGGGATCATGGCTTAGATCGATCGCAACCGTTGGATCGTCGCCGATCGAAATGATCGCAACTGTCCGAGATCGATCGTTACCAATCGGGATCTTGGCTTGGGTCGATCGCAACTGTTGGATCGTCACCGATTAGANCAACCGTCAAATCGTCGCCGATCGGATTGATCGCAACGGTCCTAGATCGATCTCGCCGATCAGGATTATGGCTTGGATCAATCGCAACCGTCGGATCGTTGCCGATCGGATTGATCACAAAGACCCAAAATCGATCGTTGCCGATCGAGATCATGGCTTGGATCGATCACAACCATCAGATCGTCACCGATCGAATTGATCACAACGGTCCTAAATCGATCGTCGCTGATCGGGATCATGGCTTGGATCAATCGCAACCGTTGGATCGTTGCCGATCGGATTGATCGCAATGGTTCGAGATCGATAGTCGCCGATCAGGATCATGGCTTGGATCAATCGCAACCGTCGGATCATCGCCAATCGAATTGATTGCAACGGTCCGAGATCGATCATCACCGATCGGGATCATTGCTTGGATCGATCACAACCGTCGAATCGTCGTTGATCGAATTGATCGCAACGGCCCGAGATCGATCGTCGCCGATCGGGATCATAGCTTGGATCATTCGCAACCATCGGATCATCGCCGATCAGATTGATTGCAACATTCCGAGATCGATCGTCCTCGATCGGGATCATGGCTTGGATCGATCGCAACTGTCGGATCGTCACCGATCAGATTGATCGCAACGGTTCGAGATCGATCATCGCTGATAAGGATCATGGCTTGGATCGATCGCAACCCTCGGATCTTCGCCGATCGGATTGATCGCAATGGTCCGAGATCGGTCATCGCCGATCGGGATCATGGCTTGGATCGATCGCAACCGTCGGGTCATCACCGATCGGATTGATCACAATGGTCTGAGATCGATCGTCGCCGATCGATATCATTGCTTGGATCGATCACAACCGTCGAATCATCGCCGATAGGATTGATCGCAACGGTCCGAGATCGATCGTCGCCGATCGGGATCATGGATTGGATCAATTGCTACTATTAGATCATCGCCGATCGGATCGATCGCAACGGTCCGAGATCGATCATCGCCGATCAAGATCATAGCTTGGATCAATCGCAATAGTCGGATCATCGCCGATCAGATTGATCGCAACGATCCAAGATCGATCGTCGCAGATCGGCATCATGGCTTGGATCGATCGCAACCGTCGGATCGTCGCCCATCGGATTGATTGCAACGGTCCGAGATCAATCGTCGCCGATCGGGATCATTGCTTGGATCAATCGCAAACGTCGGATCGTCGCCGATCAGAATGATCACAACAGTCCGAGATCAATCGTCACGATCGGGAACATGGCTTGGATCGATTGCAACCGTCGGATCATCGCCGATCGGATTGATTGCAACGGTCCAAGATCGATCATCGCTGATCGGGATCATGGCATGGATCGATCGCAACCATCGGATTGTCGCCGATCGGATTGATCGCTACGGTCCGAGATCAATCATCGTCGATCAGGATCATGGCTTGGATCGATCGCAACCGTCGGATCATCGTCCATCGGATTGATCGCAACGGTCCAAGATCGATCGTCGCCGATCCTGATCATGGCTTGGATCGATCGCAACCGTCGGATCGTCGCCGATCGGATGATCGCAACGGTCCGAAATTGATCATCACCGATCGGGATCATGGCATGGATCGATCGCAACCATCGGATTGTCGCCGATCGGATTGATCGCTATGGTCCGAGATCAATCGTCGTCGATCGGGATCATAGCTTGGATCGATCGCAATCGTCGGATCGTCGTCCATCGGATTGATCGCAACGGTCTAAGATCGATCGTCGCCGATCCGGATCATGGCTTAGATCGATCGCAATTGTCAGATCGTCACCGATCGGATTGATCGCAACGGTCCGAAATTGATCATCGCCGATCGGGATCATAGCTTGGATCAATCACAACCATCGGATCGTCGCCAATTGGATTGATCGCAACGGTCCTAGATCGATCGTCGCCGATCAGGATCATGGCTTGGATCGATCGCAACGTCGGATCATCACCGATCGGATTGATCGCAACAGTCCGAGATCGATCGTCGCCAATCGGGATCATGGCTTGGATCAATCGCAACCGTCGGATCGTCGCCGATCGGAATGATCACAATAGTCCGAGATCAATCATCACCGATCGGGATCATGGCTTGGATCGATTGCAACCATCGGATCGTCGCCGATCGGATTGATCGCAATGGTCCAAGATCGATCATCACCGATCGGGATCATTTCTTGGATCGATCGCAACCATCGGATCGTCGCCGATTGGATTGTTCGCAACGGTCCTAGATCGATCGTTGCCGATCGGGATCATGGCTTGGATCGATCATAACCGTCAGATCGTCGCCGATCGGATTGATCGTAACGGTCCGAGATTGATCATCGCCGATCGAGATCATGGCTTGGATCGTTCGCAACCGTCGGATCGTCGCCGATCGGATTGATCGCAACATTTCGAGATCGATCGTCCCCGATCGGGATCATGGCTTGGATCGATCGCAACTGTCGGATCGTCAGCGATCGGATTGATCATAACGGTTCGAGATCGATCGTCACCGATCAGGATCATATCTTGGATCGATTGCATCCCTCGGATCATCACCGATCGGATTGATCGCAATGGTCCGAGATCGATTGTCGCCGATCGGGATCATGGCTTGGATCGATCGCAACCATCGGATCATCGCCGATTGGATTGATCGCAACGGTCCGAGATCGATCGTCGTCGATCGGGATTTCATATTCGACCTTTGTTCGAAGGTCAGGTCGAATTCTTCCAACTTGAGCGCCCACTTTGCCAGCCGACCGAAGGTATCAGGGCGGGATAAGATTGTCCTCAGGGGCTGATCCGTCAGCACTATGATTGAGTGGGCTTGGAAATAAGGCCTCAGACGTTGAGCCGACACTATTAGTGCGAAAATAATTTTTTTGGTTTTGGTGTACCTAGTCTTCGCGTCATGGAGCACTTTGCTGGTGTAATATACCGGCTTCTGTGATCCTTCAGTGTCTATCCGGACAAGGACCGAACTGACAGCCTCCTGAGAAGTTGTAACATCCTGAAAACCTTATAATTTATGACATTTTTCATTTGAAATGAAAGTCAGAAAGTTTCAGTGAAATATGGGTGTGTTGGCCTTTTGATAAATGTAAAGAGAAGAAATTTTGGAGTAAATAAGTATATTTCTAATGTTAATGAGTTTGATTTAAGAAATTGAGAGACTTAAGTTTTAATGGGTTTAAATCACAAGAAAAATCAAGTTTAGTTTGAGTTTTATCCTAAAATGATGTTTTTAGTGGTTGGAGTCGACCTAATTGGAGTGGAGTCGACTCTGGCACGTTGGAGTCGACCCTACTTTTCTGGAGTCGACCCCTACTTTCTGGAGCCGACTCCATCTGCTGGAGCCGACTCCAAGACGGCAGGTTTTTCTGAGTTAAATCTTGAGAAATTCATATTTAATCCGTTTCAAGTCCGATTTGGATGCCGTTTGAACCGTTGGATTTCTAAAATCGAGTTCTTCAAGCTGGTAAAGTCTTTTCTTAGAAATGTTACATAAAAGTATCGATTTAAGTAAAAAATGATGATCTGGGCTATAAATCTATTAAAAAAATGCTATATCAGGGGCAAAATGGGAAAAGGCTCCGATGTCAATTGCTAATTGTGTTAAGGGCAACTTGGGAAAGAAAATCTAAGGGCAAAATATCATGGTTATAAGTGAGCCACGTGTTTTCCAAAAAGCGTGCGTTAAGAGTGTTTGAGGGCAAAAGGGAATTTGGCATGCCTTAACCCTTAAGTTTCCATGACTTGGTCCCCAAGTCATTAGAGAAAAAGGGAAACGTGTGGTTCAGCCAGAGAAAAGAAAGAAAAAGAAAGAAAGAAAGAAAGAAGAGAGAAAAAGAGAAGAAGAAGAAGAAGGAGGAAGAAAGAGAAAGGGAAAGGGAAGCTTGGGGTTTGTGCTCGACTCCAGGTAAGCTATAGCTTCCCTAGATCTTGTATGACTTTAGATTTTCTTAGATTAGTGTATTTTGAGGTAATAGTAGAAGTAATCTTGAGTAGAGAAAGGGTGGAAGAAAATAATGAGATATTAGAGGATAGATCATGTATGCATGCATGGTTCATGGGAAAACCTCGTGTGGAGGTAATCCTAATAGCTATTGTATCTGTATGTTGACGTAGGTCAAGAGGGTTATTCCAGGGAGCCGAATACCAGAGTTGAGTACCAGTCCAGAGGAGTAACCTACTAAGGTGAGTGGGTTTCTCATCTAGCAATGAGAGTTAATTTGAGCTAGTATAATGAGATTAATACCTAGTTATGGTATGTTATGTTTAGCAGAGTATTATGTATGTTTTAAATATGAGAAATGAGAACCTAGTATATGATATTCTGATAAATGAGTTTTGAGCATGAAACATAAGCATGAGTTTCGATGAGGGAATTTTTAATGTATACATGGCATATTTGCATGATAAAGCTTTACAAATGATGTATGATCATACTGAGCATCAGGCAGCTAGGGGGCTGATCACCCTTTAGACTGTACTGTAGCATGAGCATTGCACACTACTATCGAGCCGGCACCTCCTTGCGAACAGATCGTACGATGAACCCCAGAATCAGGGGTGAGTGCATGCTTAACCAGGCCAGTGGGGCTGGTTGTGAGCAGCCCGTGGGGGCATGAATCATAGCTCAGTGGAGCTGATTACTATATATAGCCCGTGGGGGCAGAGAGAAAACCCGAGGTTCCAGGGTTAAGGAACAAAGCACTTTGCCAGGTGAACCGCACGGGTAAGGGGTGCTATTTGTGCGGGGATCCTGTTGCTAGTCACGCACCCGATGAGAGTACACCTACAGAAGGGCGACTGTAGGGTGGTACCTCAGAGGCATTACACACACAGCCCAGCATCATGAGATCTAAAAGCATATGTTGTGATATAAAAAGGGCCAATGGGCCAAATAGTTATCCCGAGAGGGAGAGCTTACTTGAGATGCCAGTGGGCAAGCAGATCCTGATGGGAGTCTGGGTTGTAGATAAAGAATGCATATCTTCATATTGTAATGCATGAATTTTTATTTAATGAGTTATCTTTCAGTGAAAAGTTATTATAGAGTATTTCAGTACTGATATGTTATTTGAAGAATAAGCTACATTTTATTTTATCTGATATCATGTTAAAAATGTACTTTGAGTTGTACAAGCTAAATAGTTTCAGCATACGATTGAAATTAAGAGGTTATGGTTCTCTATTTCTCCATAGTTAGATGGTTATCCAGTCACTGGGACTTAGGTCTCATCCCTCTATGATTTAAATGTTCTTTCAGATCAGTGAGTATTTCTGCCAGGATCACAAGATAAGCAGGACAGGACCCTTAGCTGGTGAAGCTTGCTTGGATGCAAGAGTGTATAAATGCTAGCCTTGTATATTGAGAGAGTGTGGTTTGATATTTGTATTTTGTATATGTGTATGTGTACAGTGAGATGTATGATGTTTTAGACCTTTTTGGATATGAATACGAGACTTATGTTTTGGAGAAAATTATGAGCATGATGTGTGCACTTAGGATTTTAATGTCGATTGTGAATGTGATCTTGTAAACTGCCTGAGGAATGTCATGAAAAATATTATCTGAGCAGGTTGATGCTTAATGTTGATTGGTGATTTGTGTATATAATTGAGATGAAAATGAAAAGTTTTTAACAGGATGTGTTTTCGTGTGTCTGCCACTTATGATAATTAGTTGGGGTTCTCTAGCTCTTTATGGAGCGCTACATAAAGACTAGTAAAACTCTATCCGATTACCACAAGTGTGCAGGTGTGCTGTCGGTGGCCCCAGAGAGGAGGGGGAGCTGACAGAAGTGGCCAGGTACAAAAGAGGTTTTCTCCCTTCATCGGTTTTGACAGTAGCGGCAGAGTCGATAGGAAATTCTTCAGCTCCTCAAAGGCCTTTTGGCAATCATCCGTCCATTCGAAGGTGTTGACTTTTCGCAAGGCTTTGAAGAAGGGGAGGCTCCGCTCAGCCGATCTAGATAGGAAGCGGCTCAGAGCTGCTAGTCTTCCGGTCAGGCGCTGGATTTCCTTTTTATTCACCGGTGGCCTCATATCTAGGATAGCTTGGATCTTGTCCGGTTCGCCTCTATTCCTCATTGTGTCACCATGAATCCTAGGAATTTGCCTGCTGCGACTCTGAAGACACATTTTCGGGGATTCAGCCTCATCTGAAACCGACGAAGGTTGCTGAAGGTCTCCATTAGATCAGATAGGTGGTCGCCAGCTCGGATGCTTTTGGTCAGCATGTCGTCTACATATACTTCCATGTTGCGCCCGATTTGACCCTCGAAGACCTTATTCATCAATCTTTGGTACGTAGCCCCGGCATTTTTCAACCCGAAGGGCATGACTTTATAGCAGTAGATCCCCTTTTTGGTCACGAAGGAGGTGGCTTCTTCATCTGAAGGCTCCATTCTGATCTGGTTGTATCCCGAGAATGCATCCATGAAGCTGAGAGTCTCGTGACCGGAAGTGGCGTCCACTAACTGGTCGATCCTGGGAAGCGGGAAACTATCCTTGGGGCAGGCTTTGTTGAGATCAGTGAAGTCGACACACATCCTCCAGCTTCCATTGGCTTTTCGTACCATCACTACGTTGGCCAGCCAATCGGGATAATAGACCTCCCGAATGTGGCCGTGGCGATCAGTTTACGGACCTCCTCGTCAACAGCTTTCTGACGCTCGGGGGAAGCTTCTCTTCTTTTGTCGGACCGTCCTACAATAGATTTGATGTTAAGTTTATGAGTGATTACCTCGGATGGTATACCTGGCATGTCGGTCGGTGCCCATGCAAAAATATCGGTGTTGGCTCGGAGGAAATCGAGGAGCCGACTCCTTTCCTCCTCAGGGAGAGAGGCCCCGATCTGGATGGTTCTCATTGGGTCCTCTCCTAAGGGAAAAGTCAACAGATGTCCCACCGGTTCCCCCCTCTTCTCGGCCTCTCTCGGATCCGTCAATTCAGAAGTCGGCGAGGGAATTGCGGACTGAAGGCTAGGGGTCGTGTGGTAGCAGAGGGACACCAGGCTTTTTTCGCCCCGCATTTCCCCGATCGCTTGACGAGTGGGGAACCTGACCAGCAACCTCTTTGTCGAGATAATGGCATCCAGCAGATTCAAACCTGGCCGACCGAGAATAGCGTTATATGCCAGAGGAACTCTCACCACCAGGAACTTTATGAAGATCATGCTCTGGTGGGATGAAGTTCCAGCAGTGACAGGGAGAGCAATTTCTCCCTCAACTTTCACCGCATCTTCGGTGAAGCCAACGAGGGGCGTCGTCACTGGCCGAAGAGAATCCAAAAGCAAGTTCATACAAACAAATGCGTCATACGTCAGAATATCGGCCGAGCTTCCACTATCAACTAATATTCTATTTACAGGATGTTTAGCAATTGTCATGGATACAACGACGCTTTCATCATTCGGGTTATCTACCCCCTCTAGATCTCTTTCAGAGAAAGGAATTACAATGTTATCTCGCTCACCCCCCCGATATCTTTTTGAGGTGCCCCCCGCTCCCCAGGAGATCATTGCCACAGTCTTCCCAGTCGGAGTGTTGTCAACATTAGCTCACTGAGTGGGTGGTGCCGAAGGGCCTGGTGCCGCTGGATTTCCTCTCTGGACAAACTGACCGAGGTGCCCTTGCTGGATGAGCTCCTCTAGGGCCTTCTTCAGCTGTCGGCAGTCTTCTGTGTCGTGGTTGTGATCTCGATGGAAACGACAATACATGTTCTTGTTGCAAGGAACTCCAGGCTTCAAGGGCGCGGGGCGCTTGAGATAGGGCTCACCCTCGATTTCCATAAGAATGTGGGAAATCGGGGCTAACAGAGGGGTGTAACGCTCACCTACGGGGGCGAAAGTCCATGGCCGACTGTCCGCCCGGCGAGATGGCTCGGGCTTCTTGGTGTGAGGCCCTCTAGACTCTGATCGAACTTGCTTTTTGCTGGGGCCTTCTTCAGTTTCCTGCCGAGAGGAGTTAGCCTCATCAACGCGAATATATTTCTGAGCTCAACTCAGCAACTTAGCGTATGAGCTCGGAGGCTTCTTGTCTAATGAATACGTGAAGCGGGAAGGGCGGAGCCCACGCTTCAAGGCCAAGGTGGCCACCGAGTCGTCAAGATGGTAAACCTCCATTGCCGCCTCCTTGAAGCGGGCGACGAAGTCCCGAAGAGTCTCCCCACTCTTCTGTCGGATGGCAAAGAGGTTGTTTGCCACCCAAGGGATCCGTCGGCTTGCGTCGAAGTGAGCGAGAAAAGCTTTCTCCAGCTGTCTGAATGAACCGATACTACAAGGAGGTAGACGGGAATACCAAGCCCTCGCAGCCTTTCGTAGGGTGGCTGGGAAAGCAATGCATAGAAGAGCGTTCGATGCTCCCTGGACCTGCATGTGCACCTTATAGCTTTCCAAGTGATCTAGGGGATCGGTAGTGCCATCATAAGGATCCAGCTGAGGAAGGTGAAATCAGGAAGGGACGAGTTCTTCCATGATCCGCCTTGTCAGTGGGGGGCTACTGTCATATTTTGCCTTCGACTGATTGGTCAGTCATTGGCCGAGCTCCTCTAAATGTCGATAGCGCTCCTCCCATCGCCTTTCTGTGCGGAGGTGGCTCCTATCGCCTGTGGACTCCTCTCCTAACGAGGTAGATAGGGAATGGGAGGACGGGCGGTGTCGACGGGCTATACCCTTCCCCGGGGCCTTGTCTCGGGATCACCGGGGAGAGGGGCTGTCAGGAGATCTCCTTCTGGTGGGAATGTCCCAACGACGGTGAGCCTCCCGTCGGGATTGTCCTCCATGGGTGGATTGTTGGCTGGGTTGCACCGCAACTTCTTCCAAGGAGTGGGGTGGCGGCAGAGGTTAAGCGGCCGCCGACTGTTGTTGGAGTTCCCGAATCACCGTAGCAAGGGACCGCACCTCCTAAGCGAAGGCGGTGACCCTATCACCTTGGCATGGTGGTGAGGGATGAATTGGCGGGAGGGCCTCCGGCTGCTCGGCCCTCGCTGGCTTCCCCCAACCAGGCTGGTGGAAGCTTCTTGAGCACGAGTCACCATCATCTCTTCTTCGGGTAAGGAGGGAGTGAGAGCTTGGTCACTTTCTCCCCTACACGCCTTGCTACTCACGCTCTCCACCCTTCCTGGCGCGCCAATCTGTTACCGTCAAATCACCTTTAATGAGCGTCAAGTGGGCATAAATTCTTGCGGGCCTTTGAGGGAACGGCGAGACCTCTTCCTTCACTCGGGAACCTGCAAGGAAAGTCCCGGACCGGTGACTCCGGCGGGGACCCTCCGACGCCCAAGTTAGTGATTGGGGAACATGAATGGATATCGTTGTAATGATTGGATAGAGCTTGAGCCCCTACCTTAAGGGCTGGAGGCCTTTTATACCTATTTGAGAATCCCTCTTACCCTCCGTCCGTCGTGGTCAAGTCTCCTTCGGACGGTTGTTAATTTCTAGTCTTCAACGTGCCATAAAGTACGGGTCATGGGACTGCTCATGGGCTACGCCCGTTGTTAGCGGTGCTAGGAGGAAGCACATCCACCGTGCGCATAGCCGGTGCGCTCATGGTGACGTGGTCCACCATTCTCGAGGGAAGTGGACCACGTAGCTTGAACGTGGATGATTTCCGCCGGAGGCCGATGCCGAGACCGATGCCGAGGCCGGAACCGAAGTCGACGTCGAGGCTGACACTGAAGCCGACGCCGACACCGTAACCAAGGCCTAGACTGGCTACGGCCGACACGGAAGTCGAGGTGGGCCTTAGCCGATACGGAGGTTGAGGTGGGCCGTGGCCGATGCGGAGGTCGAGATGGGCTGTGGCTGACACGGAGGTCGAGATAGGCCGTGGCCGACACAGAGGTCGAGATGGGCCGTGGCCGACACGAAGGTCGAGATGGGCCGTGGGATATGTCAACACCGTGACCAAGGCCTAGACTAGCTGCGGGCGATACGGAGGTCGAGATGGGTCATGGCCGATGCGGAGGTCGAGGTCGGCCGCGGTCGAAACAGAAGTCGAGGTAGGCCATGTTGAGCCCAATCGCCAAGGAATTGGCTTGCGTGTTCTTTGACTCGATCGGCCATATCAGTCACCGATCGGGATTCATGGTTAGATCGATAGCAACCGTCGGATCGTCGCTGATCGGAATGATCGCAATGGTCCGAGATCGATCGTCGCCGATCGGGATCATAGCTGGATCGATCGCAACCATCGGATCGTCACCGATCTGATTCATCCCAATGGTCCGAAATCAATCATCACTAATCGGGATCACGGCTTGGATCGATCGCAACCGTCAGATCGTCGCCGATCGGATTGATCGCAACAGTCCGAGATCGATCGTCACCGATCGGGATCATGGCATGGATCGATTGCAACTGTCGGATCATCACCGATCGATTGATCGCAATGGTACTAGATCGATCATCGCCGATCTGGATCATGGCTTGGATCAATCGCAACCATCGGATCACCGCCGATCAGATTGATCGCAATGGTCAGAGATCGATCATCACCGATCGGGATCATGGCTTGGATCGATCGCAACCGTCAGATCTTCGCCGATCGGATTGATCGCAACGATCCGAGATCGATCGTCATCGATCGAGATCATGGCTTGGATCGATCGCAACCGTTGGATCATCGCCGATTGGATTGATCGCAACATTCCAAGATCGATCATCCCCGATCAGATTCATGGCTTGGATCGATCGCAACTGTCGGATCATCACCGATCGGATTGATCGCAATAGTTCGAGATCGATCGTCGCCGATCAGGATAATGGCTTGTATCGATCGCAACCATCGGATCATCGTCGATCGGATTGATCACAATGATCCAAGATCGATCGTCACCGATCGGGATCATGGCATGGATCGATCACAACCATCGGATCGTCGCCGATCAGATTGATCGCAACGGTCCGAGATCGATCGTCACCGATCGGGATCATGGCTTCGATCGATCGCTACCGTCGGATCATCGCCGATCGGATCGATCGCAACGGTCTGATATCGATCGTTGCCGATCGGGATCATGGCTTGGATGGATTGCAATCGTTGGATCATCGCCGATCGAATTGATCGCAACGGTCCAAGATCGATCGTTGTCGATCGGGATCATGGCTTGGATCGATTGCTACCGTCAGATCGTCGCCGATCGGATCGATCGCAATGGTCCGAGATCGATCGTCGCCGATTGGGATCATGGCTTGGATCGATCGCAACCGTCGGATCATCGCCGATCAGATTGATCGCTATGGTCTGAGATCAATCATTGCCGATCGGGATCATTGCTTGGATCGATCGCAACCGTCGGATCATTGACGATCGGATTGATCGCAACGGTCCGAGATCGATCGGTGCCAATCGGGATCATGGCTTGGATCGATCGCTATGGTCGGATCGTCGCCGATCGGATCGATCGCAATGGTCCAAGATCGATTGTCGCCGATCGAGATCATGGCTTGAATCGATCGCAAACCGTTAGATCATCACCAATCGGATTGATCGCTATGGTCTGAGATCAATCGTCGCCAATCGGGATCATGGCTTGGATCGATAGCAACCGTTGGATCATCGCCCATCGGATTGATCGCAATGGTTCGAGATCGATTGTCGCCGATCGAATCATAGCTTGGATCAATCGCAACCATCGGATCGTCGCCGATCGGATTGATCACAATAGTCCAAGATCGATCGTCGCCGATCGGATCATGGCTTGGATCAATCGCAGCCGTCGGATCATCGCCGATCGGATTGATCGCAATAGGCCGAGATCGATAGTCACCGATCGGGATCATGGCTTAGATCAATCGCAACCATCGAATCGTTACCGATCAGATTGATCGCAACGGTCCGAGATTGATCATCGCTGATCGGGATCATTGCTTGGATCGATCGCAACCATCGGATCGTCGATGATCGGATGGATCGCAACGGTCCGAGATCGATCATCACCATTCGGAATCATGGCTTGGATCGATCGCTACCGTCGGATCATCACCGATTGGATCGATCGCAATGGTCTGAGATCGATCATCACCGATCAGGATCATGGCTTGGATCGATCGCAACCATCGGATCATTGCCAATCAGGATCATGGCTTGGATCGATCGCTACCGTCGGATCATTGTATATCGGATTGATCGCAACGGTCCGAGATCGATCGTCGCCTATCGGGATCATGGCTTGGATCGATCCCAACCGTCGGATCATCGCCGATTGAATTGATCACAACGGTACGAGATCGATCATCGCCGATCGGCATCATGGCTTGGATCGATCGTAACCATCGGATCGTCACCGATTGAATTGATCGCAACGGTCCGAAATCGATCGTCGTCGATCAGGATCTGGCTTGGATCAATCGCAACCGTCGGATCGTTGCTGTTCGGATTGATCGAAACAGTCCTAGATCGATCGTCACTGATCGGGATCATGGCTTGGATCGATCGCAATTGTTGGATCGTCGCTGATCGGATTGATCGCAACAGTCCGAGATCGATAGTCGCCGATCGGGATCATGGCTTGGATCAATCGCAATCGTCGGATCGTTGCCGATCGGAATGATCACAACTATACAAGATCGATCGTCACCGATCGGGATCATGGCTTGGATCGATCACAACCATCAGATCATCGCCGATCGGATTGATC